>WPIO01000010.1:9087500-9302487 GCA_009760855.2 Cristatella mucedo | reverse complement strand
AGCTTTCAGTCTGCTGCCTGCGCAGGCGAGTATTTATTGCACAACCGAATAGAACCTAGAATAGAATAGAAAAGCGTAGAACCCTAGAGCTGCAGACTTGAGTCTTTCGGCCCCAGCTTTCTTCCTTCAGCCCTGCCTTCAGCCCGTATACACCCAATACTAAGCTTTCTCCCTGTCTGATGTCACAACGCTCAGGACTTGACTTCAAAATTTAAGGAAAACTCACATGTTCTTCATAGCATTTCGGGTCAATGGTAATAGTCTTCTGAAAGCTTATGCATGCTGAAATGGCTCTAGCTATTACTAAGCAATTGACAGTTTCCCTTTTTCTGATCCAATACGCCTGCAAGTGTCTAGAGAGAAACTTATTTCTCAAAAATCGTCACAAAAATGTCCCATTTTTAAGGAAAATAGCAATTATTATCGAATCTGGTAAAAAGAACGGTTCAGCATTAGCAAAGTCACTCACGGGCAATCGATTGCTAACCCGTGTTTATGGATTAAAATGAGCCTACTGAGCTGGCCTGTCTGCGGCCTCCTCGGCGTCGACGTTCGCTCTCGCGGGGACGGGCAGAGGAGGCGAGAGCAGTACTACTGCGGCTCCTCGTCCGTGCCCTCGAAGCTGCAGTCGACGACGCCGTCGCAGAGCCAGCGCGAAGGGATGCACCTCGGGTCCGCCTCGTCGCCCTCTTGCTCGAAGCGGATGTTCAGAGCTCGAAGTCCGATTACGGACTTTGGACAAGCTGTCCAGCCATTTTTTTTACATATCGGATCGTATATGTCTGGACGGAAAAGTAAGGGCAGCAAAAGTATCAGACTCGTAAACCACGCAGACTGAGAACGTGCCAGAGCCATGGTGAGGGCAGCTGCGACCACCGCAGTATCCTCCTTCCTTTCTGTCTACCTTCAGCAAGTGATATCGAGCTGGTGCTACGGTTACGGCTAAGGTGCGGTGTTCACCACCACGCATACGTACTCACACATTCACACAAACGCAGGCTCACACATGCACATTTGCAGACACATATTTGCTCATGCACACACGCACGTGCACACACACGCACAGGCATGCCCAGGCACACACACGCACAGGCACAGACACTCGCAGGCACAGGCACTGACACACACACATGCACATGCATAGGTACAGACACGCACAGGCACAAAAGCACGCACACATACACTAAAGGCATGAACAGGCACAGACACGCATACACATACACATAAAGACTCACGCACGCACATAAACACAAGCGTAGATTCATTAATTCGCATCGCATGCACTCATCCACACATCCTCCCACTATATTAGCATTTGTTTGCATCTGCATACAAAGTATGCTGGAGGTAGGCCACAAGCTAGTGCTAGTCATTAGTGTTTTCCGAAGTGACTTTTCTGATATCAACGAGTTTCCTTAAGGAGGCAGTTAGTCGACAGGCAGCTATCATTTCTGATATATGTCAATGGCCGGAGTTTCCTTGCTGGGCCAGCACTGGGAGTCCTCCTTAGCCATTGAAAGGCTCAGCACACAAGGCTGACCTTGGTTGAATGGCAGATCGACTGCATACTGCGTATTTTTTTTTTTACTGCTTACTGCAGATCTCACTAATTACTAGTTTGACTCACGAACGATAACTTGTATGCAGGTCTGGTTGGCTGCTTCGTCGTCGGGCTAGGAATGCAGCACCATAAGGGTGCAAAGCAGATTCAACTCGCCTTTACGACTCACTCTTTATCGGTGATTAAGCCTGGTAATCAGGCCATGTGACAGTACGGAAGCATGATTTAATAATAATAATAATAATAATAACAATAATGCACTTGATAAAGCACCCTCAGTGAACTCAATCTCTTTCTAGGCGCTTTACATTTGCTGCAAAAGATAATGCAATTGAATGGTGAGTAATATCATGCTTGATAAACAAACAACATGAATAACATGGTTAGGGGTGACATGCACAGGGTCAGCACGCAATTGTGGTTGGTGGCAGCATGCACAGTGTCAGCACGCATAAGCACATGAAGGACGAATCACAGGAAACTACTAAATGCTGTCCTAAATAGGTGTGTTTCTAAGTTCTTTTTAAATGTGGTCAAGTCAGGGGATGTTCTGACGCAATTCGGGAGGGAGTTCCAGGCTTTGGGAGCATACGAACTAAATGGACGGTCTCCAAAGGATTTGAGGTTTGTACGAGGTATTTGTAGACTGTTGGATTCGTTGAAGCGGGTGGTACGATGCTTGGCCTGGTGGGGAGTAGATCTGAGATATAGGGTGAAGCCAAAGAATGAAGTGAGCTAAAAGTGAGCGACAAAACTTTTGATACTGATATTTGATATTGATATCTTGGATATATGTGATAATGCAGTTTCAATAAATAGGTAGCCAAACGAATATGCATATCATTGAGATTAGCTGATTTAACAGCCACACTCAAACAGTGGTAGATGAGCCTTTACGGCTATCACAACTGCTTGCAACGCGCGATAAAGAGCTGCCCACTGCAGGACTCGAACTTGAAGCCTGGATAGTGAAGAGCGACTAACCTAAGCAGGTTACTGAGTCGCAGAAGGTGTATGGCTCTAATTGCATAGAAACAAACTTAATGGGGCTGTCTATAGGATTCTCAGAGCCAATCTCCAATGCTGATAGGACTTTCTAATCTGACCTGACCGGTTGGACGACGCTTGGAAGAGAAAGACAGCAGTACCATTCTGTAAAATCCCCGTTATTCAGCATGCCGCGTGCACTTAACGTGAAATCAAATCCTTCTACAAGGGCCTCGGTCGCATTAAGCTCGCCAGTAAGCTCAGGAGAACGTGTCGATGATCGCTGTCCAGTTAATTTTTTGCTAAGAATAACCCGAACAGCACTTTTTCTCTCTTGACCAATGAATAGTATAACATTTAGGCGTATAGGCACTTACGCGTCGTACAGTTGAGCTCGTCGGTGTCATCCAAACAGTCCATTCGGCCATCGCACCTCGAACTGGCTGAGATGCAAACGCCATTGGCACACTGAAAGCCGTTGCAGGTGGTAGCGATACCTGTTAATAAGAGTGAAAAGAGAAATATATGCATACCAAGATCCTCCGCCGTTCATATGCTGCACAGTTGAAAGCAAAAATAAAGGCTACACTGGGTCCGTCTCACTTACCGTTGCAATTCATTTCGTCAGAATTGTCCGGGCAATCGCGAAGGTGATTGCATAATCCGCTAATAGGGGCGCAAGTTGTGCCTTCGTCGCATAAAAAGTAGTTGGGAGGGCACTTACTTTGTGAACCTTCAAGCAAAACATTCGCACTATTGGCAGCATGGATTGTGCCCGAAAGTACCGCACAGAGAACGGAAGCAGCTGGCTAGATAGAAATACGGAAAGGTCAGGGTCCACTCGGGATACTGAGATTATGACAGCAGGCGCACACTACTCGATCGTATCGTACGCGATGCCGACAGAGCAGGTCAGCTTACAGCTGGCTTCGTCAGACCCGTCGGCACAGTCGACGTGGCCGTTGCACCACCAAGCCGCATAGATGCACTGCCCGTTATAACACATTTCTCTGTCAGGTCCACAGCGGCCCACGTGTCCTGAAATATAGACTCAAACTTGTTGGATTGCAATCTCAAGCGTCAAAGAGACATGGAAAAGACAATGATAAGAAAATTACTCTGGCCTTAAGACTTCGGTATGTACGATGAAGTTAATTTTGTACGCAAAAAAGGACTTCTGCTATGATACTGTATACTTAAAACTGAGACCGTCCTGGATAAGTTAGAAGCAACCTCAAGCCCTTTGCTAGCACTGATATTATGCAAGCATTATCCATGCGATCATCAAGCACTGTTGGAAGACTAACTGAAAGAGCATTTGCCATTAGGCATTTTTTGATTTCATCTGTTCCCACTGAATCCACTGAATCCGCTGAAGAAGCTACTTCTGACTTTCTGGAAAGACATGTTCGTGATTAGCTTAACAATGAGTTGTTTAAAGGAAAAGAACCTTTAGAGAAGTTAAAAGCTGACCCAGTTCTAAAACGTCAAATTATGGATAAATGGAAATGTAACTTCCACAACACATCTTAAATAAATCAACTATTATTTATTACGCCTCGAAGTATCACTGAGAACTACAAATGCTTTAGCTATAAAATACTCGCAGGCTCACCATCTCGATCCTAATTATCACTAGTATCATCATGGAGCAGTCCCACTTTCAATGTATTCATATCAGTCTGATGATACAACTACATGGTCTCAGCCTCTAGGTAAGATGATTGCAAAAGAATACGCAGATTGTGGGTTCGAGTCGTGCTCTTTATGTACGGCTGCGAGTTGGAGAGATATTCACTAAAGATATACTTCAAGTACTTGAATAAGAATTTTAATATAAATCAATTAGCAATACATAATTAATAAAACATCTAGCCATGAAAAAGAATCAGAACTAATTTAAATTCAAGGAAACCGGGTGCATCTTAACAATGAACCGGAAGAAGAAGAACTTACTACTCACGTTAGCAATGCAGTACCTCGCGAACACTCCTAATGTTACTCGCTAGTGCGCCTGCACATTAGCCTGATTTCTATTTTAGAATTTAAGAAGGTCCAGGCACACGGACAGATACATTCGTAGAAAAGGATGACCAGGTAAGAGCGAGAGTGCTATTGAGCGAGATAGACTGTATGACTGATAGAGCGAAACTATAAAAAGAAAGCAAGATAACGTCAGGAACAAACGTTAATGGGCCAATATGAAACCAAAAATTATTCTCCTTCGTACTTATAGTAAGGTCTACCATCATTGACACATGGCCGTTCTCCTTTTCAATACATGTTAATGTCATAGATCTGTGCAGAAAGAAATGTCTGCATATATACATAAATATCTCTTTCCAAGGTTGGTAATACAACTTCTTAAAATTGAAGAGGTTTTTTTCTTTATCCATGGATAATAGTAGGTATATAAGCACTAATGTGGGATACAATGCCGATGCATCACTAAGGCTTCTTTCTAAATGTTAACGACTAAATCAATCTGCCAAGAGAAAAAGTGTGCCGAAGAGTAGAGCCTATAGTGGGCAATTATAAAAATAAATACCTCTGTGTAGACGGTCTAAAGCTCAGTCAATTAATTATGGCTGTAGCCCAGATATCGATTAAAGCATAAAACTAGAAGAGCACAGACGCAGGCTACTGGCAGCCACGTGACCACACACCGCATGCTACTTCATCCGAGCCGTCTCGGCAGTCTTTTCGTTTGTCGCAGAGTTGGTATATTGAGACGCACTCCTTGGAGTCGCACTGCACCTCTCGCAACGGACAGGCTGAAATGACGAAGTGGAATGGGCATGCATGATGCACCCGTCGAAGGTCGAGGGCAGTAACAGTGGCAGCCATGCTGCTGCTGCCCAGAGGAGCTGCGACGGCTCGGCGTCTGCTGCTCCTCGAAGAGGCCGCCGGGAGCGAGCGAGCGGGATGTGAGGCAAGAGCGATCGATCTCTAAAACTCTGCAGAGCAGCTCACCAGAGGAGTTCTCATGAGCCGGTCGTCGGTCGAAGCAGCGGCTCTTCGGCAGCTGGGAGCAGTCGAACGGCAATTTTAGCCCGGCTAGCGTCAGGGCCGACTGACATGGCGATAGTAGTGCCGCTGTTAAAAGAAGAGCCCCTCATTAAGCACGTCGGGCGGCGAGTGTGCTAGTGCCGAGCGTAGCTAAATACAACTCTTCTAACTGCATCCCTTCCTTTGGCCCCCGTGTGTCGGTTCTTTTCGCTAAAGACCACTGACGGTGCCTTTGATTCTTAGCTAGCGATTTCGCAGTCGGTCGCCAGTATTTAAATACTTAGCAGTCCTCAAGCTTGCTCAGATTTACGCAAACGTCCTTTAAGTAAACGGGAAAAATATTCATACAGTTTTTATTGCGAGCTCAACCATGCTAGGGGCACGGCTATCCTTAGGATCGTCCAAAAGTGCCTTGACGAAAAGGAATGAGAATCAGGGTGACTGAAGGCTGTCGCATCAGCGTCATGTGAAGGACATTGTCTTGATCCAATATCTTGCGAATGCGACCATATGTGGCAAGATCTAGCAGGAACGAGCTGAAGGAAGAAAATAATAGCAGCCTCTATTAGTCACGGAATTAAGCCTTGACAGTGAGTGCGGGCCACCTTGAATCGCTGCACTTGATTGCAATGCCAAATTTCGGTTTGTAAGGTACTCAGAGCCTACAATGGGAATGGTTCATCGTATCTGCATTCGATTTTACCTAAGCCACTACTGTGCGGCGGGTTGACACTAGTTTTACAGATATAGTTTGCTCATTTCAGCTGTAATAGAAATAGGACAGCAGCTGCCATCTATAATGGACCGTCAAAGATTGCGAATTTTCCCTGAACCATTTTTTAATGGAATCCATCCTCAATTTTGATGGGGCTTAGTAGTCGGTTGGCTTTGGTCCTTTCCTCTCCCTTTATCGGCTTTCTTTCTATCTTTTTTCACTGTTCTTTATGCGGTGCCTCCAAAGTTCTTTTCCTCTCCTCACAGACCTTGAAGACACAAGACCCCTTTTTTCGTGGAAAATCTATCTATTACACTAACACAAGTCTTGAAGTCCATCGCTTCCCTTGCTCTGCTCTATCTATCCAAAATTATGCTTATCAGGCTTCCCATCGTAGCGATGGCTGCTCAGATTCTCCTCGTTCAGCGATGGATCTAAGCAACCTACAGTTAAAGTAGACCTTGCCTTCACTTAATATTTTATCAAAGCCTGTATGCAGCTCTCTAGCTATAAACAGACATTGTGTGGCTTGACGACAAAAAGAAGCTAAAAACCGCATTTTCTCCTTAACAGAATCTTCGTTGGTGATGAATTGTCTTACGTGTGCATATACGCCCTGACATTTCCCGTGCTGCCACAAATCGGTCGGCGTGATTTCTTTAAAGCATATTCCAAGTGCCAAGTAAGAGCTTCGGTCTTCGTAGAGTTTAAAGAAATAAAATGCTAATATAAATTTGACAATACAAATTTCACAAACTTCAGTTATGAACCGGCCACATTGACTGTTAGGTCCGAGCCAGGTTTTGCATGCTAGAGACGTGTTTGGAAGCATTTATTAAGAGCGTTTGCCACTTCTACGGCCCACTAATTCTTTGTGAGCTATCGAAGAGCCCGACGATAGCACTTCATGCGTTAAATTTGAGTTCAATTACCAGACCCTGTCGACTTGGCAGTCACTAATGAGTTCAACTTATTGAACAACGGATAAGACGTTTGGCCCCTAGTTTTGGCAGAATAGCATGTTTCAGACACTAGAAAGCGAATGGAAGAAGTCACCTACCGCGGCACAGGTCTTGACACGGACGCAGCTCATCGTAACGGTCTTCGCCCTCCTCGGCGGTGCAAGGCGGTGCTGCCAGAGCACAGACGTAGCTATCGAACGCCGTGTTGCAAACCCGCCCGGCCAGTGTTGCAAAAGATCGTTTCTATATAATCGTCAACTTGTGCTGATGTAGTGTGTCCCAAGCGGTTGGGTAATGACGTAAGCTGGTCGTCGTATTCGTATATATTCTGGAAGCAGAACCTGCTCGCCGGCCGGTTCTCTGGGATGTCCCAGTGGTCATTCCAATGATCTGCACACTGAGGACGCAAGTAGGCGGTCCTACCTGCAGCGCGTGCTGAGGCTCAACAGCATGCCGAATATGGAAACCCATGGGTGTGGCATTGGCAGTGACTTTGGTGGCAATGCCCAGCAGCAGCAGCAGCAGCAGCAGCAGCAGCAGCAGCAGCAGCAGCAGCAGCAGCAGCAGCAGCAGCAGCAGCAGTGGCCGCGGCGGCTGCGGCAGCAGCAGCAGCAGTAGCTCCTGCATAGTCCAGTAGACCAGAGCCGCGTAAAAAGTAGCTCGGATAGCGAAAAAATCGTGACAAATAAAAAGAGTTGAGCACTGTCTCGCTGAAACATCTCCGACGGCAGGTATGACTGTGAGTTAGAACTCGATGCATCGAAGCTCCTCAGTTGAGACGCCTTGGTCGTTACGAAACTTTCTCAAGCAAGTCAAATCAAATTTAGCTATGGCTGTAAGTTCGCGAGGTCACACAGAACAAATTTGTGCTGGCTGTGCCGCAGTTATCTACTCACAAAATCAAAGCCTAAGCATCTTTCGGTGCTCGTGATTTGCCTGCGGGAAAAATGCACAGCAAGTCGAAATAAATGTTCCTTCATATACGGCTACTCCGTATCCTGCATAACCTTCCCTTGCAGCATTTGTAAAGTAATTAGAAACATATTAACTTCTCTGAGGCCTATATAAAAATCTATTATTATTATAATTAATATGTATCCGTTTACATGTAACGTGTATGCAGCATGTATCCGTTAACAAAGATTTCCCACTTTTCTAAGAGTGCGACATGCCCCAGTCATTCTCATTTGACTTATACTTCCAACAGGCCACATTTACAAGTAAGTGACTTTAAAAACAAAAATGTACCGTTCTGGATGATAACTTACAATCAGGGAATATTTTCTTACAAGAAACTTTTTAGACACCTTTTTCTCCTTGAGGCTAAAGCTATTCGCATAATTTTTCAGCGACACACGATTTTAATCTGCAAATGTACTATTACTAGTGCGAAAGTCAATCTCGTCACATTGGCAAAAATAGGTTTTGAAGAAAATTATGAAGCCTTGCATATAGACCAGCATAGTTCGTATTTAAAAGCAATCACTGAGCAGAGATTCACTCAGTCGTCAACAGCCTTTGAAGGAACAGTGTTCACAAGCCGAAAATGGCCCCAACCCTTCCAGATACCTGTATAATTCGAGAACGCTATCCGTCGCCATTGCCAAATAATGAGACATTGATCGATCGTATTCAGTGGTAAGCTTAGCCTGTTCCTTCTTTAAAGGCAGACAATTAGAAAAAAGATGACCAATCAGAATAAGGGAATACTGACAAAACGTTACCCTGTGAAAGTCAACACATATGCTCCGAGCCAGTGGGGTAGTCGTACTAAAATATAACTAGCAGATTAGTTTTCTATGCATGTATGAACACTGAAAAAACATCCTACTGGATAATATATTCCTACTTAAAACAATGGCTGGTAAAAAAAGCCAATTACGGCTTTTGATGACTGACTGCTGTGGCAAGTCGCCTAATGCAATGGCGACTGGCCTAACGCGTTGGTGCCGAAGTTGGCATTTCCATTACGCTTCGTACAAGATTCGCACGATAAGAGCACGTCGAGTGTCCTTCACAATCACCATGAAGTAACTTGTGTGGTTAGCACCCGGACGGTCCTTGCATGGTATTGGACAACTACTTTGGGGCTAATGCAAGGCCTCTGGTACTAAGTGGCTATTAGTGACACCAATAATATCACCAGATCACGTGTTGGTTTTTTAAACATGCCCATAAGCATACGGTTGCCTACGTCCTTAGCTGGGAAGGAAAACGTGGATGAGGGCAAAGCTGCAATTACTTAGAGCAATTACATCGGTAAATGAGCTGTGGAATCTGGAAGTGGTGTATTTCTTATCATGGAACAGCATACTGCCTGAACAAAATTTGGCTACCTTGGAAGTCTTTTAAAAGTCTGGAGATAGACCTTTTTCTAATTCAAGAAAGTAAAAGAGTAGTGAGCAAAGTGAAACACTATAAGCATTGGTCGCTGTAGTGGCCATATTAAAATAGTGTAGCTGCCAGCCATATTTGAGTGTGAGTAAATGATGCTCAAAGGAAAGGTCAGTCACAATTGGGAGAAAAAAACTACGAATGATACGTCGTACTGCCTGGCAGAGGATTTGAACCTAGGAGCTTTGACATCACGTGTTGAGACCAATTCTCTCACTCTGAATGACAAAAGTGCAGCGTATATAAGCCGAAAGTGCACACCATCGAAAAGCAATAGCTCGGAAAAGAGTCACCTGGCATTTCGCGGTACATATTTGACAACAATTGCCATCAGCCCAAGGCGAGGCAAGTTTCAGTGAGCGAAAAGATTATTTACACGAAGACCAATTTTAAGTTCTCCGGTAGTCGTCATTCGAGCCCCAGCCCAGGCTGCTTACCCTTAAGAGGCCTTTTTGTTGTGTCGTAAGTGCACAGATTCTCGGACTCGGAGCTGTACGCATGGTATCTTTCACAGTTGAGGTAGTGCTTGAATTGCTGCTTCAGCAAACGGGTGATGTTTTTCGCGCACAGGTTCATGGCCTCTACCGAAAAAAGAGGCAGCAGAGCGCTTCACCTTTGAGCTTGAAGCAGCCGCAGACAGCAGGATGTGCTCGCAGTGCCAAGCTTCCCCCTCGCAGTGCCGTCTCTCAGATGTTTGCCATCTGCTCGAGCCCCCTCCCGCAGCCGAGCACTTGTTGGAGCAGCTTTACAGAGCTGACTGACAGCCAACTGGACGGCCCGTCTGACGAGCTCGCTAGCTAGCAAGCTGGCGGCGTCACAGAGCTCCCAGCCAAAAAGGCTCCCTGCGTGCTCGTCCGTACTTACCGTCGCACAGGTGCCGGCACGGCAGCATCGGAAAGCCGTCCCCGCGGCAGCTCGGCAGTAGGGCAGCACAGAAGAAGAGCAAAGCGTTCATGCTGCTGCAGCCTGCCTGGCTTAAGGCGCCATGCATCGCCGGGTCGTTGCTGATCCGGGCCTGCTCGTTCGGTGGCACCGAAGTCCAGTTGTACGGCAGCACCGACTGGCACTCTCGAATGGTGATCGGATGGTGGCATGGCGTCATCGTCCGCTCTGCAACGGCAAGCCGGGCAGCTACCGGAAATGCTCTGAGGATGGGCACTTCTGGCAGGGGCAGCAGTGGACGCTTAGATCCGGCGGTTGGGTGACTCGGCCTAGTGCGAGCACTTAAAACCAACGTGCATGCATCTAGGTTGGCTCTCCGAGCTTCTTAGAGATGGATGGAGAGAGAAAGAAATAGAGAAAGAGAAAGTGTGGGATGGTGAGAAATGAGAATGGAGAGAGAGAGAGAGAGAGAGAGGGAGGGTGACATAGAGGTAAGAGATATTGGATGGTAGAGATGATCGAGAAAAAAAAGAGTGAGAGAGTGAGAGAGTGAGAGAGAGAGAGAGAGAGAGAGAGAGAGAGAGAGAGAGAGAGAGAGAGAGAGAGAGAGAGAGAGAGAGAGAGAGAGTGGGTGAGAGGCCCCGTTTAGATTAGCTGCCGTCGAGGCTTGCTTCGGCCACCTATGGGCTCAAAGTTTAAATCCCCTACAGATCATCGCGGCAGCAGCAGGTGCAGGCCCGTGGGATGAGGGAGCAAAAATAACTGATCATGGGTGGGACGCTGTGTGGCTGGCAGCTAGCAGAGCTCGGCTCACCCTGACACCCCAACTCGTCTGACATGTCGGAGCAGTCGGTACTGCCGTCGCATCGGAAGCTCAGCGGCAGGCACTGGCTGCTACCTGCAGTCTCCTGTGTGCACATGAACTCGTCTACCTTGCAGCCACCTGCATAGAAAACAGCAAGAGCAGCTGCAATGAGCGATACACAGGCAGATTCGGCGCAAACTCTATAACCGAACCGGCTTCCTGCCGGTGGGTCATGCTGAATGAAATGCAAGGCTGGGATTGTGGTTGTGACTGGAGTTGTGGTTGATTTGCTGGGGTTGTTGTCCAGCCGTGGATGGAAGCACCTTGACGCAGGATGCTTCCACTAGCATGGGATCACCAACCGACGAATTTGCGTCTATTTTCAGGAATAGTTAGCTGGGACCGAAGCACCAACACTGATGGCCCATCGACCAGAGACAACAAGCACTACGGAATGACTATTGGCAAGTCAGCCGAAGGCCTTCAGCTGGAATAATGGCATGCAACTTCGAAGAGAGCTTGGCAAAAAATATGAGCCTGCAGCTTTGTCAAAAACTAGAGGGGTTGCTCTGTTCGGGTAGGATAGAGCCCCCTCGTAAACTGCATGGCTGTGGGCAAATGCACGACGAATTTCCTTCTCAGTCGGCGATCGTCGATGCATGCGTGCTGAACGGAAGTATTGAAAGGGAAAGGCCAGCTCTGCTAAATAAACTTGCTTGTAAATTTTCTGAAAATGCTCTCTTTGCTGCATTACCTAGTTTGGTCTAGTTGCTAAGGTGCTTTTCACGTGCCAATGTCAAGGTGAATGTATTTAATGACAGAGGTCTTGAACTTAAGCCCAGTTGCAATTGAGAAGTACCTGAATTGAGACTAAGTATGGGGTTGGTCTTGTAAGCTACTTACGATTGTGACAATCCTCTTCGTCCGACGAGTCTCGGCAGTCAGCCACGCCGTCGCACACGGATGCCATAGGCAAGCAGATGAAGTCTCTCCTGCACTCGAATAGTCCACTAGGGCAAACCGAGCCTGCGAATAATAAATAATAAATTATAAATAAATCCTAGCTGATTAAACAGCTTATTTTTGTGTTGCGACAAAAGAGCCTTTACGGCTATCACCACCGCTTGCACTGGCGATAAAGGATCGCCCACCGTAGGAATCAAACCCACGACCTCGGGACCGACGTCGTGAAAGCAACTGCCTTACCTAGTGTGCCATCACGGACCCAGTGCGAATGGACGCAAAGAGTCAGCTGCTGCCACCACTGCAGCCAAATTTCGAGAGGCAAGCAGGCCAGCAGCTCGGGAGCTGGAAAGCAGGTGTCTCAGAGGGAAGGGGGAGAACGAGTGCAGCTCTGCGTAACTCTCCCTCTGTGTCGCTCTGTCTCTCTAACTCTCTCTCTGTCTCTATTTTTCTCTTTCACTCTCTCTGTCTGTCACACTCTCTGGCTCTCTCACTCTCTCTGTCTCCCTCACTCTCTCTGTCTCTCTCACTCTCTCTGTCTCTCTTCCCCGTAAAACTTATGAACCACTGCGACACACACATTCACACACACACACACACACACACACACACACACACACACACACACACACACACACACACACACACACACACACACACAGAGAGAGAGAGAGAGAGTGAGAGAGAGACTGAGAGAGAGATCTAGCGAGTGATAGAGAGAGAGAGAGAAATAGAGAAAGAGAGAGATAGAGAAAGAGAGAGAGAGAGAGAGAGAGAGAGAGAGAGAGAGAGAGAGAGAGAGAGAGAGAGAGAGAGTCCAGACGTACCGCAATTCTCCCGTTCCTCATCTGAGCCGTCGTAGCAGTCGTACATGCCGTCGCACATCGTCTGCATGTTGATGCACTGCCCGCTCGTGCATTGGAAACTGCAGCCTACGATCGAATGGCCAGAGAGCTCGTAGAGCGCTGCTCGGCAGCCACAGCTCGGGCGGGAAAACCGACGGGGGGAGGGGTAAGAGATGATGGTGGTGACCAAGCGAGCGAGCACAATGGTTCGGTTTTAGCTCGAATGCAGAGGAGTTCCGGAGGCACGCTGGCATCAGCAGCAGCAGCTCAGAGTGGCCGCCTAAGCCCGATCGCCAACTTTCTACAACAAGCTGCTGCACAAACCGAGGCTGGTACAGTTGGCCTCGTCCGACCCGTCGTCGCAGTCACGATGAGTGTCGCAGCGCTGCGACAGATGCACGCAGCGGCCACTGTCATGACAGCGGAACTGCTTCTTCGTGCAGGTCCACCACTTGCAGTCGGCCTCGTCACTCGCATCGTGGCAGCTGGCGGTTGAGTCACACCAGTTGTCGCGAGGAATGCACACTCCGCTCCAACACGGCATCTGTTCTTCGGGCTCGCTGCACACTGCGTTGGACAACAGAGGTTAGGGAGCTGATGTAGAGATAGGGAGAGGCAGAGAGAGATAGAGAAAGATAGAGATAGATAGAGCGAGAGAGATAGAGATAGAGAGAGTGAGGGAGACAGACTGAGAGAGAGAGAGAGAGAGAGAGAGAGAGAGAGAGAGATATATATATATATATATATATATATATATATATATATATATATATATATATATATATATATATATATATATATATATATATATATATATATATATATATATATATATATATATAGGGAGAGAGAGAGAGATACAGAGAGAGATATTTAGAGATATATAGATAGATAGACAGAGAGAGAGAGAGAGAGAGAGAGAGAGAGAGAGAGAGAGAGAGAGAGAGAGAGAGAGAGAGAGAGAGAGACAACAGCGAACGGTCGATGACCCGCACGGCACACGGCACACTCATGGCACACGGAACCTTCATGTGAATGTGCCGTGAATGAATGGCACACCGGCCGTCGAGGGTGCTGCTGCTGCCGACTCTGAGAGGGGTGGCTAGCTTACTTTAGTTAGAAGAATATAAAGCGACAGCTAGGGACGACGACTGGCTGCCGGACTTCGAGGCCCCCCCATCGATTAAAGGTCCAATCAGCATTCTGCCGACCAAATAGCATGCACAGTGTGCGGTAAAACAAAAGAAACCTGTACGACCGTTTACGAAGACTGGCGCTGAGGCAAAGCAGCAGTATTTGAGCGCGAAGCTCAGCTAAGAAGGCAAATCGATGCACAGCATTCACACGGGCACAAGTTTCGAACTTTTGCAAGCAGGCGCTGATGCAACATGACGCCCAGCTTGTTATCAACTGCACTCAATCACTTCCCTTGCAGCGCTCTGCACAGAGCCCGAGTGGAATATCGGGTTTTGCTAGGGACGAAAAAAGTATTAGTGTAGTATAGCTATGACTAGGCAGTACCACACTGTCAAACACTGTCCACACTGTTGGTAGTGTGGACAGCCTTTGGCAAATGCCTGCGACCACTTTCACATCCACTTTCCTGGCTAACGCACTTCTCTCGAACTTCTCTTCCCTCGCACTTCTGCCAGGCCCTTCTCCGGCCTCGCGAGTATGCCCTGCTAACCAGGGTATCTAGTAGTTCACCATTTCACACTGAGCTCTATTACCTGCCGCACAGTGCAAGCCTCCGAGTGCCGCCACAGTGCCTCTCAGCTCTTTCGCTAGGGCAGTCGCCGATCGAGTTTCTGAGCGGCCTCGCTCGTCCACCTAGGAGCGGCTATGCTTCTACAGCCATGAGCAGCCATGCTGCTACAGCTAGGAGCGGCCACGCTGGTCTAGCAAAGAGGTGACTTTCGAGCAAAGCTTACGAAGCGCGAAGCTGTGCGACTCTCAGTGTTTACCACCGACAGGCGAACACGTGCGTGTGCTTCGCGAGTTGCATCGGGGCGAAGACGGAAACGGCAGCTCAGCGAACACATTTAACAAGGCGTTTGGATTGAAAAGCAATAGGCTGAAGCACGAAGAGGCTTGATGGCCGCTTTCAATGCATGCGCCTTGCATGAAGAGCGGCATAAAGTCTGACTTTGCGTAAGCGGCTGGTGCCAGTCGAGCGTTAAAAACAGCAGCCGTCTAAGAAACCAAAATAAGCCACCGAGGCTGTCGTCTGCCGCGGCTTTCGCTGCAGCAGATGACAGCGATTAGCCGACAGTCGCAGCATCCGCCAGCAGAGCGTGAGCCTGAACGCTGCTGTCACCGACCTACGAGCGGCGGCTGGGCCGGTGGCTGTCCGCTCTTTCTGTTAGAGCCGACGCACTCAGTTTCCGGCAGAGAGTCGCAATCATAGGGGAGCTGAAAACTGTGCAGGCCGAGCAAGACCAGGCAGTTGTCTTGGAAGCCTACAAAACGCACGAAGCCGCGTCATTCGTTCGCACGTAAGCAAGCCGGAAGCTTGCTGCTCCGACTGTGGCTGCTGACGTTTGATTCGCTGCTGCTGCTGGGCTCACCTCGACACATCGACCGACAGGGTGGCTCTCTTGGTAGTATCTGGCTGCCGCACATAGGAAAGAGGGAGTGACAGAGCAGGCGATAGAAATCCAATTGACAGTCGATATCGACGGCCCGCGCCTCGAAAAGGTGCTTGCCGTAGGCGTAAGCTGCTCGGGCGCTGGACTGGTTGTAGGCATTCGGGAGAGAAAACTTGTTTTCGTTGCTAAGGTGGTGGCACATGTAGAACTGAGCGAAGCGACACTGCCCCGCCGCTGTGTCGCCGCCGTGCCGCGGTTCCATAATGGCCGAGCTATTCGTGGGCCACGCATAGGCAGACAGGCAAGGTGCTTCGGCGTCCCAGTTGGCATGCGGAAGCCCTATGCAATATCCGATAGACGAGTGCAATCCGGGGTCGCCGCGAAACACTGCCGGGCAGCTTCGAACCATTCCTTCAATTGAAGCAATATTTTTTGCTGTCGCTATTCAAATGCAGAAAGATGCCCATTTAACTCAAGGGCGGCTGCTCTTATGAGCTGTGCTGAATGTACCCACGCAGGTAGGTACCCCCACCGTGGGTAAACAATTAAAGCGAAAGTAAACGTTTGCTGTAGGTACAGCCACGTATGTAGCTGAAGTTAACCTTTAGTGCTATCACTCTAGCTTGCAGTGCGTAACAATGGACTACTTGCTGCTGCTCTAAAACCCACGTCACTATTTTCTCACGCTTTACTAGGGGGTTCTCACGCTTTACTGCCACACAGTCCAAGACCCGTACATATCATATTTTCTGGGGATACTTACCGGTAGAACGCAAATCAACACTCAGTAAATGGAAACTTCCTTCTCGCTACTTACACGGAAACATTCTTTTCAACCGTTCTGCGAGTAAACTACTTCAACGACATCCCCCTTGAGTCAACTCGGTCCAAGTCAATTTCCCACTTCCGTCGCTGAGGCATGAGATGGAATCTAGTGGCTGAAATCCGCTTTGACTTTAAGGGCTCCACCACAACGTCACCTGCATAACATCAGCTTACGCTTCTTAACTATGCGACACAAATGCTTACATGTAACCATAAAAAGGCCCTTCAAATACGAATGTATACCGTCGAGAAATCCTTAAAAGATATCAAACTTTCTATTGGAATGCAGACCAGAATGTCAGATAACGAAGCATTCCAGATCGCCCTATCAATGCAAATTCTGTTCGGATGAATTCGATGTTGGCTGAATCAGCTTCACACCATTGTGCAGGGCGGCTTCACCTTGACCTGCAGTGCAGCACTGACTGACTCAAGACACCGACTATTTTCGGAGCTGCAGACCACTGCTGATTGGCTGCACCTAGGCCAATATACCTCTGCTAAGGCCACGCCAGCTATGAATGATTAGGGCTGATCAGAGCGTAATCATGAAGAGAAGCCAGTAGGATTAAGATTAATATGCATGACGGCTTGCTCAGCGAATAGTGATCATTTAGGACTACTATATATTGGACCCATTTGTTGTTTATTCTTTGTTCGTATTTGATACGGTCCGCGTTCTGTTTTGTTGGTTGCGTTATTAAACGCCCTACTTTTCTTGACGGTTGACTGACTGGTGAATGGCTTCACAGCAACACTGCGTCTCACATTAGAGACGATCAATGCACGCGTTCAATGTTTTAGGACTCCCTTCCAATAAGTCAGCCTCGGTTAGTAACGCAGCAGCTCCGGCTACAAGAACTACAGGCGACTTAAGCGATTCAGCTAGTGGCTGAAGACGGGCGTCGCATACCGGGGCCGTCAGACAGGCAGTAAGAAAGCCATTTCCTGCACCAAAGAGAGCTGCTGCTGAAGGGAAGCCGCAGGTGACGCCTTCAGTTATGTAGAGTGGCGCCCAAAGCCTGGAGGCTGCCCGTAATAAAGACCAACTGCCAAGAAGCCGCCCGTCAACACTGCCAAGTCCTGCTGCAGTAGCTGCCTTAATTGCCCACGGATTCAGTGCACCGAAAAAGCTCCGACAGGAAAGCCTGCTTCGAGCGGCGTCTAAGACAAAAGGCCGGCGGCATATCGTGTCTACTGAAGATCCCGGAGGCCGGAATCCGTAGAATTACGCAGCCCCATCTTAAAGCATGGGTATCCTCCTTTCGGAAGACCATATTAAACTGGCAGGAGTTTACGTGCCAGTGAATGAAGCACGAAAATCTCGGCTGATAGCACTGAATAATCAAAGGCATCCACTAGGGTTCTGGTGCACGAGAACTTGGGAGATTGGGGCCTTTAAACCCGGTATCGTACGAAATTCTAAATTCGAGGAGGCGAGAAAACTAACCCTTCCTAAAGGTTTAGAAGGAATACGTGCTATTCAACTTCCAGCACCGTGGATCCGGTGAGCATAAGGTAATTCGAGCACTACAGAGGCGCCCTTGCTAGCGTCGAATGACTCGCAAAAGTCCATGCTGCACAAGCAAGCTGCACGTGTCTCCTTACCTTCGCAGTCTTCCCAGCACACAGGCAGTGGCAGACCGCTGGGCTGACATTTGGGGAACATCATAGCACAGATAATGAATGTCGAATGCTTGTCGCATGCCGACAATCGATTCAGCAGTCCATGCATGCCCGAGGCGTTCCGATAGAGCTGCTCAGCTGGTGGCACCGAGGTCAGGCGGTAGTGAAGTACATCAGCACATCTCTTGATGACGATAGGATATTCGCATGACAGAGGCTCTAATGCCACCAAGGCCTGGTCGTAAGCTGAAACTGCATGAGCATCGTACGCTGCTAGAATCTCGGTCAATTCGTAGCCAAGCCAGCTCACAAGCTCCTGATAGCGAGGACTTTATAAAAAAAAAATGTAAAGGACTAGCTGATTTAACAGCCTCTTTTGCACAGAGACAGCCTTTACGGCTATCGCCACTGCTGGCAATGGCAATAAAGGATCGCCCAATGCAGGATTCGAACCCACGATTTCAGGACCAAGGTCGTGAAAACCAATCGCATTACCTAGTGTGCCATCACGCCTCACTATTATTGCGATTTATAATTATTCTACATGTAGCAGGGTTGCAAAGGCTCATCGAAGCGACCGCTCAATGCTACCCAGGGCAAGTGCCAATGGCTGTGCTCAGGAAGTAATGAGTGCAGCATGACAAAACGGGGCTGCGAGAGCCCTTGCAAGGACAATAGGGAGTGAGTTGCCTTCGCTACAAGTGTTTAAACCCCTAATAATAATAATAATAATAAGAATAATAATACATTTTTATAGCGCCACCTGAGAACTTAATCTCTTTCTAGGCACTTTAAATTTGCTGCAAAGAAAGCCCGATTAAATTATTAATGGTTGCATGCTCACTGAACAGGCATAACATGATTAGGCGCGACATGCACAAGGTCAGCATGCAAGTATTGCTAGTGGCAGCATGCACCATGTCAGCAAGCATGAGCACACACATTACGAATCGCTGAGACCCTCTAGATACTGTGATAAATAGATGCATTTTAGCTTCTTATTAAAGGTCAAATAATGAGATGTCGTAACAATAGTCGTGAGTTCCAAGCATTAACAACCTGATTTGTGGCTGCATTACGTTTAACCTCAATGAATACCAGAGACTAAAGGGTATATCACGTCAACAGGTGACGAGCTCCTTTTGCCTGGCTTGATTATGTTGACTGCTTCATATATCGATGCCGTGGAAAAATTTCTTTAGAAACGTCACACTTTGTGACTAAATTATTACATCAGTCCGACGTGGCTTTATCAATGCACCACTGCCTGCAATCTTAACAGCGAGAAAGATGGAGAATTTATCAGCCGAGCAGTTTATATCCTGTTCGTGAGACCACTCGAAAGTGTCAAGCGTACGATTCACTGCCCTATACATTCGCTTGAACTCACGGGCATTTATATACACGTAGCAAAGCAGTCGTAGCTCAATGTGCAGTTGTCAAGCAAAGTGAGCTACGACTGCAGTGGCACGTTATGTTCTTTACAAATCGATTAACGAGGCGCATCTTGAATCGGCATGAGTGGTAGTATAGTATATGTGTGTATATATGTATAGTATATTTATAGTTTATTGTATTTTATTATATTTATTATAATTATATTATATTATATTATATTGTTGTTATATTTATATTTTATTTTTTATATTTATTATATTTATTATTTATAGTATATTTATATATATAGTACTGCTGAAAATGTATTGTAGTGCTCTCACTAAAGAACTGACTCTGGCTAGTCTAAGTGAAATCGCAAAAATTATAGACAGACAGGCCATAGGAAAACCTCGGAAGCTAGGTACACGTAAATCTGCTCGTCAATGCCACGCCATGCCATAACCATGCTTCCTTTAAATCATCTGCAAAGTGCATGAAAATGTATTACTATGTAATACATTATTGAAAAAAATGTGTAAACATTTATTTCTATTATCATTATGCTATCTTTTCTTATCGTGTTGTCAATACGACTGCAACAAGTATGCTTCACAACCGTAATTACGTATCTTCGGTGGGTGCATACCTGGCATTGAGCCATTTTCATTGCAAGGCATCGCATCGGTGCTCTGACAAGAGTAAATTATCTCGAGCGGCAGACGGCTGAAAAAGTCGGGGCACCGACTGAAGGCTCCTAAAAACATCAAAATATGCCATGTCTAATTAATTGCACAGGCCGCTGTCGGCGACGGGTGACAGTAAAGTAGCGATAGCTCCCAAAGCTATGATAGTCGGTGAAGAAGAAGTCGGTTGCGTAACGTCACGCCAGCCGCCTCACTACTTGCCAATAGGGGTTTACGTTTTTGTTACGAGCCTGGTTTTAGCCAAGGGTAGAGACACACCTTTAGCAACCAGGGACGTGATCTCAAGCAAAGCTGCATGCACACATAAAGTGTCTCGAAAACGATCAAGTTCTTTTAGGGCATTAAACAAATGAACTACATGCATATCAAAATTCCCAAGTTTTCCACAGGATCGATTACAATTGACAAAACATAGGTACGGGAGCCAATATACTCTAGACTAGAAGAGATGACTAATCAGCTAAGTCTGCTGAGTGCTAGCAATAGGTAATGAATTATGAGTCTGATACTTCATCGGTAATCGTGCAAGACTTTTATATTACGAATATGTGGAGAGCACAGTTAAGCCCACAGGCAGAACCACCTGTGACGTAAAGTGCTCCCGGCATGCGAATCGAGCATGGTAGCATCATCAGCAAAGAGAAAAACGTGGATTGACTTCACACGAGCACCGGAAAACGATAAACTACTCAGGAACGATTGCTCCCATCATGAACTACGTTTAAGGAAATGAATGAAGACCAAAAGCAACGTCACCTCACACCATTTAAATTTTCGTAAAAGCTTGCGATCGTGTGTTAGTAAAAATATGTGTGGAGTGTGTGTGTGTGTGTGTGCGCGTGCAGGTGTGCGTGTGTTCGCGTGCGAATGTGTGTGCGTGCGAATCCTGTTTACCGAAGGCGGGCCCATGTTCGATTAGATAATTCTACAATAATCCTACTTGTCAGCCACTGTCAGAGGCCTTGCTCCGTTGTCAGTAAACTCGGGGGCTCATATTCTGCTTGGGAAACCAACTCAGTAGTATGACGATCTCAAGATTAGCTCGTCAGTTTTCTTGCAAGTACGGCACTTACCTGCGCACGCCGACAAGCAGGATGGCGCCAGAGATTTCGTCGCATTCAATCCTGCGCAAGGGTTCAGCAGAGAGGAGCACACGAGACGCCTGGCCAGGACGGCACAGTGATCTGGCAGACTCAAAAGATTTGGCAGTCCATCGATGAAAGCTTGCACTTGCTCCTAAAGTTCATGAAAAATCGATGCATGTTTGAGCAGGTGAGCTAGCTTTCTATAGTAGCCTCTCAGAAACTAAATAGTGGCTGCAAACTGAGATGGCATTTCTCAAACTGCCCGAAAGGCGAGCTAACCTAAAGCCAAAGCGCATATCTCGATCACTGTCAAGAATTTCAAACAGGCTCAAGACACGTCATAATGGCCAGTCATCACTGTTAAAGCTCAGTTGCTGACATTCCTACTGAGCCACCAGCTGCATTATTTTGGCCGTAGAGCCTCGTTCTCGGCACGATGCATTAACTTTCAATACACAAGTTCCGTACGAGCCGCTCACCCACCTCAGTTCTATGGCCGTAGCTATTCGGCAGCAGTCCTTCGGTAAAGCCAAGAATCGAGCACATTGGATGGCTGACCCGAACACATTTTCTAGTGCCATAAGCTTCAAGAAAGTAAAAATCATGAGCTCGGTCAAGGAGAAAACGCGAAAAGCAATACAGTGCTGCTATAGGACAACATGCCAAGCCAGAGAAGTTTCACTAGCCGTAATGGCCGCACATACTCATGCACGTTGTGCTAGAAACTCATTCTTATTCAATCAAGTTAACGCAAGTTGCATTGCCAAGACTGCTGTTTATTCAGCGATATAATTAATGGTGTCAAAGTTTCCCCTGGGAGGATTTTCGGCGACTAATAAACAGGTCTTTCTCTCCAAGAGTTTCTTCAAGGGGCCCAACTAGTCCTTGAGTGAACACGATCGACAGTCAGGGTGAGTGCGAATGCACTGTCACTGGGAATGTGATTGCAAACAGATCACTTTACCGTTTTCACTTCTTTATCAATCAGAGTACAGCAGTGCTTCTTCAAAACCTGACAGGGCTCATTAAAGCAACTCCTTAGTGCTTTTTGCTGCGGAAAACCATGCTCATAAAAGGAATCTCATACTTTAGCAAGGCTAAAAATAGTGACATACTTATCATCACTTGCTAGCAGTGAGTATCTCAAAAAATCAATTAAAAACTTGGTCTTCTTTTCAAGTCCGTCATATTAAACTATTTTAACAAGGTTGTCATGATTAATCGAACTCAGTCGTAAAATTAACCATGCTGTAGCACTGGGCAACAAAAGAGGATATAGCTAAAATTTTACGTCCTTACTGATCTTTATGCTGCCACTATCCTAAGGTTTCTAATTTCTGACGGGCCACTTCCGTATAAAAAGGGAAATATGTTTACGAGAAGTACTCATGAGACTCCTGCCTCGCTATCTACGTACTGCATACCTGGGTGCAAGTAGCCGACACTGCAGATGGACGCCTAAGCTGTAAGCAAGAAATCTTGAGCCGTCTGGAAGTATTGCTTGACTTACAAAATATTTAGCATCCTCATTTTATAAGTCTGAAACAGATGGCCTCTGTATGGACTGGCTAACCGAAGAGATTTCTTGACCACTTGCCTGGTAAGAAGAAATGAATAATATCTTAAGGAGAAACAACCCGAAGCTCTAAGCCAAAAGCCCATTGGACAAAAAGCTGCTCCAGCTATTTTCATAACATGTGCGACATTCAACATACCCACAGATACCACTCACTAGAATTAGAAGAGCCAGTATCAAACCTATTTGTGAATGGGTTTTACATGCTTGTGAGAGAGCATAATAATAATAATAATTATGATAATGCATTTGATATAGCGCTATCAGAGAACTCAATCTCCTTCTAGGCACTTTAAATTAGCTTCAAAGGAGATAGGATCGAATGGTTAGTGGTTGAATTGCTCAATAAACAACACGAATAACATGAGCAAGCATGACATGCACAGGGTCAGCATACAAGTATGGTTAGTGGCAGCATGCACAGTGTCAGCACGCATAAGCACATAAAGGACGGATCGCAGAGACCGAAAACAGAAGTATTATTGAATCGTTCAAGAAGCCTGGAATTTCAAACATTCTGGATGGAAAATGACGATGCAATCTATGATGAAAGCGAAGATTCAGACTTTAACGATGTTTCAGAAGACTATTCAGATGTTAGCAGTGATACCGATGACAATTTTCTTGCTAACTGTGACGATTAAAGCAAACTCTTGCTATTAAAAATGAGCTATATATTCAGTAATCATATTTTTCAATAAGAAATTTTCCCAACAAGTTTGTCCATAAATTCAGGGTGCAATTTATGCATGGGTGCGACTTGTACCTGTAAAAATACGGCACCACCTGGCAGTCCTCATGAGACTTTTCCTGTACAATGCCTTACGCCTACAGCTCCATCTAAATGCCATCGATTATTAGAAGAAAACGTCAGCTCTGCTAGAGCTACCCTGAGTGTGCTATGCACCCTCTCGGGATCGGGGCTGAAAGCATCGAAAAGGAGCTGCTTCCCCAGGCACATTCTAAACCGCTCCATCGAAGCGCTCCGAAAGTGGAATCGGTGAGCTCTTGGAAAAAGTTTACGTCTCATGCAAGACGCTGGCTGGTGAGCTGCCGCGCTAATCGTGCGATTCCCGACCCGGAAGTCATACAGCCACGAAGAGTGGCTGCCGGACTTCCGGAGCCGGCTCGGAGGGCTCTCTCGGAGACGCGGCACGTTCGTGTCGCCATCCTGGGGGGGGGACGAATCACCGTCGCCCGCCAGCACCTCTAGTCACGGGCCTGCATGCCGCCATCCGTGGGAGTGCAACGCAGGCAAAAGCGTGGTTCACCTTGTCCCAGCCCTAGTACACTAGCCACTTAGTATTAGACAAGCTTAAGAATGAAACGAAGGCCTGAAGAATGCAAAAGCTAGTGGAAGTAAACTCAAAGCAATGAGAAGCATGGGATAACCTTTAGAAGCAAGGCAGCTGTCAACCAGGTTATCAGCACTCGCTCAGCAATAACCAAGAAAATAAAAGCTCGGTTTTGAAGCCCATCGGATGCGCCCACGTACACATGCGTACACACGCAGCTGAACGTATTGGCGGTCCAGTTAATCGCATTCAAAGAGAGGCTTCGCCGTATGCAATGCGTAGAGTAAATGCTAACTCATTTTCATAACTTTACAGCTCTAGAATGCAGGCTTGCTCATTTAATATCGACGAAGCTCTTAGGAACGACTATGCTCACTTTGAATCTCCAGCGACAAGCATTCACTAAATAAAGCGTCACCCAAATGCTCGCCCATATACACAGATTGGATACATTTATGGTTCTTTGGAAAATATCGAATACGAATACTGTCTGGCAAAAAATTCAAGGTCGAGGGAGAAAAGACTGCACTAATTCGTGACCCGACGTGGCGAACTAGGTGTAAATACAGTATATGCACCGACGAACACACTCTCCGAGTGAGATTCGGCAGAGCATAGAAAATGGTCGGCTCTCGTAGCAATGCAGCACAAAACCTCAGTAGATATCTCAACGTTTTTCTATGCACTTCACATATGCTGCAAAAGAAGCACGGTTTAATGGTTAGTGGTAGCAAGATCAATGACAGCAAGTATTAGGCTGTCAGTTCGGCGTCGAAAACCTACCAGAGTGGTCGAGCTGCAAGCCCGGAGCAACACATTGGGGAGGGTGGTAGGTGGTCACGTGGTTCGGATGGTCCAGGTGCTTAAGGGAGTCGCAATAAGTCCGAAAAGCCGTGATGTTGTACGACGGTGACACGGAAGTAAATATCCCCTGGCACTTGCTTAAGAAGTCTTAGAAAAACGTAAACAGCATAAGTTGTAGCATCTTGGTCCTTTAAGCCATGCATTAGTCCAACAAAGCTGACCTCAATGAGCTGTCTAGTATAGAAGCTGGCAGTCCCCAAAAAAAGTCAGATCTCGGCCCTAAATGTGAGTAGCTGAGGTGGTAGGCGACTAGTTAGAAGCGAGAGGAGGTTTTACAGGCACGATAGAAAGTTTCTCCGGAAGCAGCTGTACTCAAATTCGCACAAAGCACTGCAAAGCCATGCACTGTATAAATCAAGAAGAGAGCAAGAGAGAGAGAGAGAGAGAGAGAGAGAGAGAGAGAGAGAGAGAGAGAGAGAGAGAGAGAGAGAGGCTATCGCCAGTCGCTGTCACCGACTGCTGCCGCCTCACCGTTGCACATCGGCTGGCAAGGCGACAGTGCAGACACGAGCGAAGTAATCTTGGCAGGGTCGACGGGCCCGCTGAAGAGAGTGCCCATCTCCGCCGGGTTCAGCGAGCGGCATGGCGGAGCTATGGTCATGCACAGGAAGTAGGCCGACTGAGAGTAGCAGCCGCCCGTGGCCTTCAGCAGCTCCTCCATGTCGTAGTACAGCAGCTGCTGGCGGAGCTCGGCCGTCATCGAGTGCTCGTAGGGCAAGTGCGGCCGGCACTGCTCGATGACTGAGGCTCTGCAGCAGGTCGAGCACTTTTCACTGCCCTTCCCGTGGCTGCAAATGGACAGAGAACACACACAAACCTTGCAAAGCGCCCGAGATCCGGCGCCGGCTGCTGGCCAACCTAGCCAGCCCCTGCTGCTGGCTAGCACCTGCTTCTCCTATCACCATTGGCCAATCACTGCCGAGGCGTCTGAAGAGAGCAGATAAAGTCAGTTTGTCAAGCTTACTGGCACCCGCTAGGTAAGCTTAATGAGTCGAGCGTACGCCTGCAGTGAAGCTGGTAACCCAAGTCACAACTGGTAGAACCGCGGATGCCGTACCGAAAATGCACTCGAAAAAATGGCCTCCTATTTCAGCCACTACCGCCAGTGGCTGCTGTTGCAAGTGAAGGCTCTCACAGTTTGACAGCTGTCTCTCTTAAACTCTACGTCGCAAGTGACATCAATGCCAAAACCTCATGTTGTGTTTTTTTTTTATTAATCTAGCGGCGACGTGCCACTCTCAGCCGTGAGACATTTTCTAGAGCAGTCGCAGCATTAAGACGCCATCGCCCTCTCTTTCTGGCATCCTTTCTCGACAGGTCCAGCGCCGCGAGCTCTTCGGCCAGTACAGCTAGCAGCTACGATGCCTTTTTCTGATGGTGAATAATAATAATAATGCACTTGATAAAGCGCCCTCGGAGAACTTAATCTCTTTCTAGGCGCTTTACATTTGCTGCAAAATGAAATGCAATTGAATGGTAAGTAAAATCATGCTTGAAAAACAAACAAAATTAATAATGTTGTTTGGGGTGACATGCACAGGGTCAGCATGCACAGTGTCAGCACGCATAAGCACATGAAGGACGAATCACAGGGACCAACTAAATGCTGTCCTAAATAGGGGTGTTTTTAAGTTCCTTTTAAATGTGGTCAAGTCAGGGGAGGTTCTGACGCAAGTCGGGAGGGAGTTCCAGGCTATGGGAGCATACGAACTAAATGGACGGTCTCCAAAGGATTTGAGGTTTGTACGAGGTATTTCTAGACTGTTGGATTCCGAAAAGCAGGTGGTACGATGCTTGGCCAGATGGGGTAGTATATCTGAGAGATAGGTTGGAGCCATAGAATGAAGGAACCTAAAAGTGAGCGACAGAAACCTTCAAGTCAATCCGTTGCTTGACTGATAGCCAATGCAGGTCGGCGAGAAGTAGAGCAATGTGGCAACTGCGACGCTCACGACAGACAAGCCTAGCTGCAGAGTTTTGCACCAGCTGCAATCGCCTGATCGCTCATGCTGGTAGGCCAGTAAGCAGTGAGTTGCAGAAGTCAAGACGGGATGTCACGAATGCATGGACCAGTTTAGATGTGGTATCCTTATCTAAACAAGCCCAAATTTTAGCAATGTTATGAAGCTGAAAGTCGGCAGATTTTACTGTGGAGCTGATATGGTCGTCTAACGAGAGGTCGCTTTGGAATATGACACCTAGATTTCGAGCTGATTCAACAGGAGATATGCTGGCAGAGCTAATTTTGAGTTGCAGCCTTTCCAATTTATGAATCACCCTGGGTTTGCTCATGACTAGTAAGTTAGTTTTATCGTCATTTAGTTTTAGAAAATTTGCTGCCATCCATGTGCGGATGTCATCAATGCATGGGGCAAGTGAGTTGAGAGAATTTGAGGTGCTCGAAGGCTGGGAGGGATCAAAGCAAAGGTACAACTCAGTGTCATCCGCATAGAAGTGAAAGCCTAGATTGTGCTTGGTAATCACATCAGCAAGAGGGAGAGTATAAACCGTGAAAAGAACCGTACCTAGCACGGAGCCCTGAGGTACTCCATATTTGAGAGGTACTTAACATGATCTTTGTCCATTCATGTCAATACTCTGGAGTCTCCCACTGAGATAGGACATGAACCACTGCAGAGCAGTGCCAATGATGCCCAGGCGAGATGAGAGGCGCTCTAGAAGAACTTTGTGATCGATAGTATCAAAAGCTGCCGAAAGATCGAGCAAAACAAGCAGAGACACTCTACTCTTGTCTGGCTTCCTAAGTAGATCGTTGTACACCCGAAGCAATGCTGATTATGTGGAATGATTGTCTCTAAAGTCAGACTGGAACTTACTAGCAAGGTTTGAGGTTTCAACATATGAGTTCACCTGGTCCTTCACAACCCGTTCCAGTGTCTTTGATAAGAATCGTAGAAGGGAGACTGGGCGGTAGTTGCTCAAGTTCTCTTGGTCTAGTTTCGCTTTCGTGAGAAGTGGCCTGACTACAGCTTTTTTGAAAGGTGCTGGGACATGACCTGAGGCTAGTGACATATTAATGATGTTAGTTATGCATGGCAGCAGCAGATCAATGCAACGTAGGAGCAGGACAGTGGAAAGTAGGGTCAAAAAGAATTGTTGTCTTCTTTGATTGCGATATGAACTTCAGGACGAGATCACTAGTGACCTGCTTAAATGCAGACAATGAGGTGCAGCCAGGAACCGAGGAACAGCATTCTAGTAGGGAGACTGGCATCGCAGGGATGGACTCCCTGATCTTGTCCATCTTCTGCACAAAGAATCGAGAGAAGTGATCGGCTACATCATCACAAGGATCATCAAGTAAGGAGCTAATCTGGGAACGGTTGAGGAAATGGTTTATTGTCGACATCATCATTTTTGGATTGTGCATCTGTGATTCAACAATGCTTTTTGCTAAAATTCACGGCCCTCGCTACTCTGGCTTCCGGCCCGTAATATGCTTCCAGGGAGAGCAGCAGCGAGCGACCGCGAGCGGTTCTCGCCGTCGCTATGCCTCGCTTTGGCAAACGAAGCTTCGGAGGCGGCAGCGGCTGCGGCGGCAGCGGCGCTGCTGGTTAATGCATCGCTGGCTTTTACCGAACGGCACTGCAGGTGAGGGATGAGCGAGCAAAGCAGCAGCCATTCTCACCCTGTCGTCGGCACCGCACTGCTCTGCACACGCCCGAACTCGCCGTCCACAGCAAGAAATATCCTTCTGGCTGCAAATGCCAAGAATACAGAAGCTCCGGAATCGAAAAACAAATAAAAAAAAAAGAGCTAGAATCCGACTTATCTGTGGGTGCGCCCCAACCGAGCACGATCCCTGTCCTGCGGGCTTTGCATATCCCTCAAAGCTCGAGCCCACGAGCCAAGTCGGGTAAGATCAACATCTCACTCTCGGCCAAAGCAGGGAATCAGGTGCAGGCCACAGACCGCCTCGATCGCCAAGCGACAAGCAAGTCTTCGATTGAAGGCTGGTTACAAAAGCTAAAGAAAGAGCCCTTGAACCAATTAAAATTTCAGCTAGAATTATTTCCCGGCAAAGGGCGGATGCTAAGCCCTGTCCCATGCCTGAGCTTACCGCTGATCTGCTCTAGACCGTCCTCGGTTGCTGGGTAAATGCCGAACTTCCGGCCGCCACCAATGATACTCTGACGAAGCAGGCTCATAAAGTCTTGGGAGAGTTTCTTGACGCGGGCTGTCGATGGAGCGTAGACCACGAACAAGGCAGCCACTCTGCCACTACGGTTGCTACAAGTGCGAAAGTCTCAGGAAAGCATGACAGTGATACACAGTAAACGACGTAATCTCGCTAGATAACTGCTGAGTGAGCTCTTACCGGAAGTCTGCCAGTGATATCAGCCATTGCTCCCGAGAATACGCAGACGAGTTAAATGTGCGTCTCATCTGGAAAAGATAGCACTGAGTAAAAACCTGACAGGATTTAATTTACCTGGACATAAAGACCACTTAAAGCCTTAGTACCTGCTGGTACAAACTGTTTCTCAGTTTTGAGTACGTCTTGGTCGACTTTATCTCGAGCTCCGCGTCGTAAGCGAGACTAGAAAAAGTAAGGCTTACGACGACTTTAACTGCATCGCCAGGAGTTTCATCCTCGATTTGATCGGCGCTGGCAGCAGGGTGTCGATTCGCGCTGTATACTAAAAAAGAGAGATACCAGCATATTGTCTTGCGTAGCCACATTTAGGCATTAAATTGGTGCTAGCTGAACAATTCAATTTGTCGATAATGCTGTGATAAACTAAAAAAATTGCATCGGCTCCTCACTTAGTCTATTTCTGTTCAGTAAATCTTTGCTTAAGTAACCATCACACAGCGTTACTGGCAGTTCAAAACCTTCATAAAAGCTTGGAGCCTGATGTAATATTGGTCTCTCACTCAAAATAGGAAAGGGAGATGTTTTTATAGATTTTTGCTTGAATTACTAATAAAAGATCTTTTACGTCATAGATGTAGGTTTTGTTAAGTGAGAGGGCTCAAGAAAAAATAGATAGAAAAAAGCTCTGCCCCGTGCAGATAGGTAGGGCAAAGGACACTGTTCAGATATAACAAGAGAAAGAACCTACTAGATGCTTTCTCAACAATCGATATCGGCATTTGTAACTTTCATATATTATCAAGAGGAGTATGCTACAGTTTGTCAGGCACTATGCCACGCTCTACCTCAAACTCTAATACAAAAAACTGTACTATACTAAAGTCAACCACGCCAGACTCGACAATGGCAGACTGTAATACTTCAAACTCTACTACGCCAATTGTGTTATATCAAACTGAGCAGTAAAAAATCCACTTTATAAAACTCTGCAAAATCAAACTGTACTATACCAAACCCAGCCACGACAGACTCCAGTATGCTAGGCTCAACTATCTCAAACTCTTTCATTTCAAACTTTAAAATACCTAACTCAACAATACAATATTCTACAATGCCAAATTATATTATAAAAACTCTTCAATACCAAGCTCGACTAAAGATAGCATACTCAGAAATACCAAGCTCAGCTATGCCAGACTCTAGTATGAAGATGCAAAACAGTGAGTTGAGCAAGAACTCAACGAAAAGTGCATGCTGTGGAGAAATTGGAACAGAAAAGGTAAGAAATGAAGCAGTGACAGGAACGAATAGTGAAGAAAGAAAAAAATTACGTGCGTTAACGCAAATACCCACACATATACATACACAACACAAACACACACGACACAAACACACACACACACACACACACACACACACACACATACATATATATATATATATATATATATATATATGAGCTTATAGTTTTGCAGTTGGTTCATTTGAAAGATGCTGAAACCCGATAGACAATAATAGGGTAATGAAAGTTGAAAAAAGAACCCGAACCGTGACCAATACAAAGGCAAGCCTTCGCATAAATAGTGCAGGAGGTAGAAGGATTGAATCGCAAGTTAGAGCAGAATTCAAGAAAATGCGAATGATGCGGAAGTGAGGCAAGGTGGAAGTAGCGACAAGAGAGCTAACCCTATAAGAATCAGTCCAGGAATCATCAGTCAATCAGTCCAAGGAAGGTCGAGGTATAGAATCGGAAATGTAGAGGATTGAGAAAAAGAAGACGGTCAGCAGATACAAGAGAGCCAGTGAAGAGGACTGCATGCCGCCATGACAGTTAGAAGAAAGTGTCGGAAGTAGGACGCAGGTTAATCAAAACTTTGCGCGGGATATTTTTCTTATCGAGCTGGACTGAGTTAGAAAGTGGTTGGATATAAGAGGACGATGGCACGATGGTAAGAAAAACCAGAGACAAAGAGACTCTGTGTGTGTGTGTATTTGTGAGTGTGTGTGTGTGTGTGTGTGTGCGTGTGTGTGCGCGCGCGTGTGTGTGTGTATGTGTGTGTGTGTGTGTGTGCGTGCGTGCGTGTGCGTGTGTGTGTGTGCGTGTGTTCGCGTGTGCATGGACGAGCGAGACAGTAGCGAATCAACAAGACACGCCGGGTTGATGAAGTGCAGAGTCAAGCCTAGCTGGCTGTCGCCAGGAGACGGACAGTGCGAACGTGCGATGGCGGTCGCGCAGCCGGCCGGATCGCATTGCGTCAGCTCGCCCGACGACCTCCGGCGGAAGCATTCGCCGCAGTGGCGGCGGCGGCGGCGGCAGTCGTCGCTGCGGCGGTACTCACCGGCAAGCGCCGCAGCGACTGCCACCAGGGCGATGAGCGAGAGAAGCACTGCCAGCTGGGCGCGAGGATTGTCGCGCAGCCGTCGCCACAGCGCGGCCGCGTAGGCTGCGATGCATCTGGCACTCGGCCGAAGGCCCGCGGCGACGGACGCGGCGGCTTCGTCCTCCGATTTCGGATTGTCAAAGTTGGCGTACACCTGGGCGAATGCCGCGAAGAGACGGGATGCGAGTCTTACGGCGCGGCGGTCTCTCGAGTCGAGCTACGCGTTCGAGAGTCTGCTTGCTTTTTCCCGGCGTAAACGCCACCGCCCCCCCCCCGCCCACCGCTGCGGCCGCCGCCAGCCTCGACCTGGATACAGCGTGCCAGCGACGGTAGAGCGAGGGGCGGAGGTAGGGCGGTGCACGTGCGCGCGCGGAGCGAGCGGCGCCTGGCCGATCCCGGGCTCCGAGAGGCTCTGACGCATTGCCAAGGGCGCGAGAGCCACGGTCGCTGTATCTGAGCCGCGCTCTTGCAATCGGGGTCGGCAGCTTGTCCGTGGAGTAAGGGTGAAGGCCTCAGACGAAACGGGCGCAGTCGATGGCGGAGACTCAGTTCGTAATAATAGTAATAATAACAACAATAATGTAACACTGAGGGTGATAAACAAAGCGTTGGCATACTATAGCAGTACAATATAGTAGTGCAGTAAATTTGGGCGTAATCAGCCTGTTTCACCCAGAGGTTAATGTTCTCGCCCTGGCCAAGGTCTGGCCGAGGTCGTGGGATCGAGCCCCGTGGCGTATGTGAAGCGCCTGAATAAAGATCAAGTTCTTTTAGGGTGCTATACAACTGAATTACTATATAGTTGATGCGGCCGCCCGAAAAGCACCAAGCCGCGGCGGCTATCACTCCCGCTCGCACGAGGCAGCGAGAAATTGCCAGCTGCAGGACTCAAGCGTGCCGCCTCGGTCGTCCAGTGCGAGCACCTTCACGCTGGGCTAAGAAGAGCCAGCCGGTATCGCGCCCTCTAGTAGAATCGAATCGCTTTCCGGGACCGGCGCGCGCGATTGCGGCGCCGCGAACCTCGACAGGCGGCTTCGCGACGCCGACGTTACTGGTCGCGGCGGCCGCTGCTCTGCCGCCTAACTCCCCGGACGACTAAGAGACGCGCTCACCGATGAGTCCGCGGCAATCGCCGCCGCGGCCGCTCTCGGGCCTCGCCTGGCCGGCGCTGGTTCCGGTGCTGCGCATATCGCGGCTACGGTCATGCTCGGGTATACAAGCAACTGCCGTAAGCAGATTAATCCGGCCGGTGGACTGGCGAGAGAGAGAGAGAGAGAGAGAGAGAGAGAGAGAGAGAGAGAGAGAGAGAGAGAGAGAGAGAGAGAGAGAGAGAGAGAGAGAGAGAGAGAGAGAGAGAGAGAGAGAGAGAGAGAGAGCACCGAGGCCGGGTGGGTTGCTACCTGCCCCCTCCCGCCGCCGCCTACGATCCATGCAATAAATAGTAAGGCTTTAATTAGCGTCCACTCTCCGTCTAGTTCGCGAGCGCGCCCTGCGACGGGCGACGTCGTTGCTGCCGAGAGCCGGTCGCGTCGACGGTCGTCCGTCGCAGACTTCGGCGGGCTGCCCGCGCCGGCTTTACGCGGCGCCGACATCCTACCGGCCGCCGGTTGCGCCCTCGTACGATTCGTCCTCTAGATGAGCCGATGGCGAGCGTTTCTCGGTGCGGCGAGGTAGCGTTGAGCTTTGGAAAACGCACACTGCTAACCAAACTGTCCGACCCAACGCCGGCCGACCGCGCCAGCGCCGCCTCGCGGAATGAAATGGCGAAGGGCTGCCCGAGTGGAGGACGGGGTGGCAAGGGCCTCGCACCCACGCGCTTGCGCGCCGCTCGCTCGGAAGCGGCGCTGCGGACGGGTGAAGCCGAAGCACCCCCCCCCCCGGGAGGCGGCTGTTCTTCGCAACCCCGGTACGGTAGTGGTGGCGAAGCGCTCGCCGATTCAAAGTCAGTTCAATTTTGCTCGGCAGTGCGTGGGGGGGGGTTGGTGCGTCGCCCCCACCCATGCGACCGTGCCACGCCGGCGGCAATCCGTCGCCATAAAGCCGTCGGGCGGTCACGAGACCGCAGTACGCGCCTAGGAAAAGCCGACGGAAGGCAGATTGACGTTCGGAAGCTCTGTCTCCGCGTCGCGCGAGACCGATTTCGAATTAAATTCGGGGCGGTGAAATGCGGCAGTTGCGAGCGGCTACAGTAGCGTGTCGGCCGGCGGGCTGGCCGGCTTCCGAAACGCGCACGCGTCCCGCCGCACACGGGACGGCCAGCGTGCCTGGCAGGCTCGGCAGTTTCGCAGAGCGCCGCGCGGCGCGCTTTACTTACCACTTCGCCGGCGAACGTGGCCATCGCTTCGCTCGCAGCTCCCGACCCCGCGGCACGAAACGAAGAGATGGGTGCTCGCTGCGTCCACTAGGGGCGCTGGCGATTCCGGCTTTGTCATGCAAATTAGCATCGCTAGCCTGCGAACGGTTCCGGGTCGCTGACCGCGCGTTAGCGTCTTCCGGCCGCTATGGTGCAGCCGCGAGGTGCGAGGAATTGGGGGCTGAGAATTGGCTCCTTTATTTGACCGCTGGCGGCTCTGCGCCCAGCCGAAAGGCGACGTCCGTGGTTGCGCGACTGCCGACTCGTCGGGAAGAGGGATGGATGGACGTCGAAGCATCCGCCACGCATTTCGCGGGCCCCTCCCACCCCCCACCAGCGCGCGAAGCCAGGCCGAGATGCGACGTCCCGTCAACACTGGCGTGAAGCTTCCACTTGCGCACACTCGGGCTTCGATATTTAATTTCTGAGCTGGAAGAGATCGATCGAGAGATTATTTGTGGTGCCGCCTCACCATCCGGCAGTTGAATGCCCGCAGTCGGTTGCCTTCTGGGGAGGTGGGGTGGGGTAGGGTGGGGACAGACTTACGGCTTAGTGGTAACGGCCCCTTTCTCTGCAGAAGGCAGGCGGTTGTGGTGGCGGGGCGGCTTGCTCGCGGCTTCTGTCGACAGTGGTGCAGCAGACTCGGACCGGTGTGATCCTCAGCTTTTTGCCTGCTTGGTACGCGAAAGCTCCCGAAGCCCGCGTCCGATCCCGCTCATATACCCGTCATTGTCGTCAAAGCGTCATCGAAACGCGAGCGCGAGGCGAGAGAGCGAGCGATCGAGCGTTTTAAAGGCTATTTTATGGCGGGCTTGCCGCCGCCGCCGTCGCGCGAAGGGAAGGCGACGAGTAACCGACGACCGCTGCTGCTTCTTCTCCCGCCTGCGGCACTTAGACAGCAATGCACTCCGCATTTGGCGGCGGAGAGAGATGCAGTTCCAGTTGTTGCTGCTGCTGCTGCTTTGTCAGCGCCGCGCGCTCTTAAGCGGCGATGCGCCCCAGTGCGCACTTTCGCAGTGATGCCAGCTGACTCGCCGCGGCGGCGGTGGGTCGAGGCGTTCGATCGTGCGCCACGATTCCTTTCAGTTAGACTACGTCAGCCGGCGACCTCCACTAGCGGTCGAGTCATGCGCAAGCGGGCCTTCAGTGTCAGTGAAGTCTTGCAGATATTCGAGTGCCGTCGCACTCTTAACGACTGCTTAGGTCCGAGCGGTCTCTAACTTGGCAATGTAAAAGCTCCGGCGGCCATTTAAGATACGAAGGTGCAACCGCGCTTCTTGAGAGTCAGAAAATGCGGGCGGTTTGCTACGATCGCGGGAATATCTTGGATTGGTAGACCGGAGGAAGAGATAGGAGTCACCTCTGAGTGACTGACAGAACCTGAAAATCAGCGCACCTCGTGATGGAGAGATAGCGCAGCAGTGCCGTAAGGTGTTGTGTGGAAGTGGCGACAATTGTGACAGAATATTGGCAGCCGAATTTCGCATCAATCGAAGATCCTTCGGTGGCGATGCTACTGAACCATAATTCGTCGTTGTGAAGCGTTCTAGGCGCCTCTTCCGTGAATTGTCATTATCGACTGCAATATTATAAATTTAATCACAGCCCTGGACCAGTGATATGATTTTTCTCTGTCTTTTTAATGTAGCAGCACGTCTTTGCAATAGCTTGAATTCTGAATAAGTGCGAATTACTGCGCCTAAGCCGTATAGTGATTCCTGGCACTGAGTCTCTAGATGGTCGAAGCACGATTCAAAATCAGAAGGCCTACCACTTTGACGCGTTATATCTTAGTAAAAGCCTGGCGACGCAGATTCCGCCGATAACAAAGATGAAGGCATTCGGCCGGTATACAGCAATTTGTTTGACCCAATTGCTGAAGTTCTCGCCACGACCAAGGTTAAGGTCATTATATTTATGCGGGCACGAAGACAGGGCCAGGGCTGAAAAGTGAGAAGTCTTTTCAGCGCCCAAGCCCGAGCGCGCGCCGCCTGCCGCAGACGGGCGTCGGCGACGGGACTGCAGCGCGCAGGTGCTGGTGACCACACGGATGCCGGCCCTGCGCTGCTGCCAGGGGCGCGTGATGCGAACAGCCGCTGGGCTCGCGAAGCAACCCCGGTAGGCGACGGCGTGTTTGAGTTGGCGCTGAGCGATTGCACGGCAAGCGGGTCTCGCGTGGCGTGCGTGTACCAGCCGAACAGAAACGCGACCTTCGGCGGCGAGCCAGCGTGTACCACCCGCGCTCGGGAGCGCCGCCGGAAGGAAGCTAGACGCGAGCGCTACTGCGGCGAAAGTCGGTCGGCGTCTTGTCGGCTGAACGGTCTGACGACGCTCTAAAATAGCCACGTCCGGCAGAGGCAGTCCAGCTGTGGCGACGGGAAAGTCTGTACGGAGGCCGACTCTTGCCACGAGGCAAGAGGGCGTAGCGTGCGCAGGTCCGCGAGGATGAGAAAGAGAAGAAAGAGAAGGAAAAGGAGGAGGAGGAGCATGAGGAGCAGGAGCAAGAGGAGGAGGGGGAGAAGGAGGAGGAGGAGCACGAGGAGCAGGAGCAAGAGGAGGAGGGGGAGAAGGAGGAGTAGGCGGAGGAGGAGCATGAAAAGCAGGAGGAGCAGGAGGAGGATGAAGAGCAGGAGGAAGAAGAGCAGAGGAGCACGCGGAGCAGGAGGAGGAGCACGAGGAGCAGGAGCAAGAGGAGGAGGGGGAGAAGGAGGAGTAGGCGGAGGAGGAGCATGAAAAGCAGGAGGAGCAGGAGGAGGATGAAGAGCAGGAGGAAGAAGAGCAGAGGAGCACGCGGAGCAGGAGGAGGAGCACGAGGAGCAGGAGCAAGAGGAGGAGGAGGAGGAGGAGGAGGAGGAGGAGGAGGAGCATGAGGAGTAGGCGAAGGAGAAGCATGAAAAGCAGGAGGAGCAGGAGGAGAAGGGTGATGTGTGCGAGGGATTCGCGAGCGATTCACCGCGTCTCAGCTCGAGCCGAGGCGTCGCTGCGGTGGGGCAGGTAGAAAGTATACAAAGGCTAGATCGTACCGTAGGTCGGCAGTTTTTATTTGGACAGAGTTTACGAAGTATGCGCTGTGCGGCGGGTCTAGTGGAAACGCAGCCTTCTGAGGATAGCGAATAGACTTCTCCGCGCTAGCGAAACGGCCTCGCTGTATATTGGGCACTTTAGGGCGTTCTTGATTGCTGCCTTGCTTTACCGCCTCGCTCTGCTACGTTAAGCAAGGCCGCGCGCATCGGCGCCGAAACTACGTCTCGCTAGCCGACCTTGAGGCACCAGCTCCCGCCGGTGCTTGCTGCACGTATGCATGGCGTAGTAGTATCCATTATGTGCGGTGCGCTTGTGGCAATGAGCTTTAGTGCAGGAGTCACTATGAAGCGTAAAAGCCTAAGTGACAATGACGACGAGTGGCTCCAGAAATTATAGAATCCTTCGGAAAAAGAGCGGCGCTGATCAAAGGTGCCGGACTTGGCAGACGCGTGAGCGAATACTGTTGCGGGCACTGACTGATCAAAGCACAGCGAGCGAGGCAAGGAGCCGCCCTCCCAACGTTCGCTGATATGATAGCGCGATAGCAGAATGCGCCAGCAGTCAACGTCGCTCATGCCTAAATAGTTAGTACAGGCGATTAGGTGATGGCTGTGTTCCCGCATTCTGCAATCCAGAGGCAAGCTCTTTGCAGCTAGATGGCCCAATGGAGAAGTGACAATTGGCATGTAAGATTTCCCTGTATAATCAGCAAGCAAGTTATTCAATAGACGTCGGGTCTCCAATGATGCTGATCGTTGCTCAAAATCTCTTATCCACAGCAAATGAAGGAACTGGCCTTATGATTCTGCCAGATTTGCTTACAACTATTTAAGTGGCGAAGCGACTGTATTCTCTAGTAATAAAACAAAACTCATACGAAGTATGCCCTCGTTTATTCAACGGTGATCCATGGGCATTCTATGTAGACATGTAGACATTCAAATCTCGCTGCTTTTAAATGCAAAACAATGCACAGATTCGGGCGTGCCTAGACAGGATTTCTCAGCCAAGTTTGTGCGTACATATGTGAAAACCCGTGTAAAAGAGTTGCGCGACCCTCTCATCCTGCATGTCTTGCATGCATGTCCGCCTGTAACCCCACAAAGCCACTAAGACTAATAGGGTGTTACGCAGTAAAGCTTTCTGGAGCACACTCCAAGTCTAAGCAGCTTTCGGTACACATTCAGTAGCCAACAGACTTCATCTAACGCAGCAAAGAGAAAGTGAGAAGCACGGCAGAGTCAGGAGAGCAGTTGAGGTTGTGAGTAGCGTCGAAGTAGCAGCTCAGGACGGCCGGAAAGGATGTGCCACATTCGGCAGCAGCAGGAAACTAGATGTGGCGTGAGAATCTCCATTCTTCATAATTGGACGCTATTAGATGGCGTAGCCGCGGTAGCTAAGCTACCGCGGCTACGCCATCTTGGAGCGAGACAGCTGCTGCCGCACGGCACGTCGCTCCGCCCTACCTACCTAATTACACTAGTGGCTTATCAAGCAGCGCGTCGATCTCTAAATCATGTCTCTCACTTTCAGACTCCTTCGTTTTACAGCAGTAGATTGCAAATCAGAAGTCCGGTCTCACTGCTCAAGCTTACCTCGGCTAGATGGCTGGCGTTTTTCTGCCTCGATTTAGTGACTCTCCTTAAAAAACGTCTCTGCTTTTGAGGTCTGTAGTCTACGTAGGAATCCTAACTTGCTCGAGTCGCTGCCAAACATGTTAGCGGCCAAATTATTTCACTAAATCGAGGCACGAAAACGCAGCCGTCTAGCTTACCTCAGCTTAGCGACTTCAAATCCTCCGAAGACCCTGTCTACAGATCATACGACGCTAAAAATTGGAACTCGCAACTTACTGACATCTCGACATGAAACGCCTTGACTGCATATAAAGGGAATCCAAATACCCTTCTTGCGGCGCTGGACTCGGCCAAATTAATTGCCATCGTGTTCGTACGCTTGCCGCCACTGTGCTCGGCATTGTCGCTGCATAGTCCACATCCTTCCGCTCCAGCCTAACAGTGAAGTGCACGGAAAGAGATTCTGTTCTTTTAGCGGCTGCATACTCGATTAATAATCGGCCAAAGCGTGTCCAGGCGTAACGGGTGCGTAGCGGTCGGCAGACTCCTGTCCGCGAAGCAGAGGGCACTCTGCGTCCGATCGCGCACAGTCCTACAGACGATGGCTCCTGCGGCCGCGCCCGGCTGATGGCCGCGCCGACGCCGCCGGCGCACAAACGTCAGACGCGGCTTGACCGGCGACACTCGTGGCAAGCTCGTACCTTGCGGCCTTACGGCTGGAGAAGCTCGCTCGATCGCCTCTGCACCCGCGTTTAGCTAACGACATTCCTTCGTCGAGCGAGTCGTTTGAGTGGGACGAAGCTCAGGACGACGACGACATCCGCCGCAGCCTTCACAACCGCCGCCTCGCCGCTCGGCGCCCGCCCGCCCGCGCAGAGCCGCGGCGCCGCGCTCGACCGTCTGCAGCCGCCGGCAAGCGCCGCCCCCGCCTCGCCCTCCTGCGGGTAAGCTCGGACGCGAGACTCGGCGTGGGTGGCGAGCGACTCCCGACGGACGGACGGTCAGCGGTGCGTACCTGCCAAGGCCGCCCTACGCCCATTGCAACTCGCGCGCCGCTACCTCTGACCGGCGGCGAGCTGCGGCCGCTGCCTTGTAGCGGACGAAGAGAAAGAGCCGCTGCATTGCGAAATGGCCGCTGAACTGCGAAATGGCCGCTAAACTGCGGGCCACCGCACTGGCTCGACTGCCGGGTTACGGCGCTCGCCTTTAACGACCGAGGTCGTGGGCTCGAGGCCTGCGGCAAATACGAAGCGCCCGGATAGAGATTAAGTTCTCCTAGGGCGCTTCACGAATGAGCGACTCGCGTATATAGATATTTCTTCTATCGATAGGCGGCGCCCGCGGGCTACGCCAGGTGAGCTGACCGGTCGAGGCCCACTCGGCAGGACTGCTGACCAGGCATCGACCTTCTAGCGCGTTGGCGTCGCAGCGGCGGCTGACGAAAGCGTGTCCGCGCTGGCACTTAAGCGGTCCTCGCGATCTGACTCATCGCCGCGAGTACGGCGGTCTACCGGGCAGCCGGGTATGACGTAAACGACGGAACCAATGGCCTGCATCTAAGCAGATAATGAGGCCGACTCTCCCGCCCGCCCGGAGCTACGGCCCACTTTTTGGCGACGGTCCGGCTGCTCGACGAACCTCTGAGCCGAGCGTCGGCCGCGAACGGCAGTCTTTGCGCCAGGCAGGCGCTACTGCAGGTGCTAGTCGCGATGCTGGCGCGCGGAATTACGGGTAGCCGCTGTCGGCGCCGTTCGGCACGTTTCGAAGGGGCCCGTCCGTAGGCGGCGGCGCGGTTTTTCTCGTGCCGCCGCCCGAATCGGCGCTGAGCCTTACGAGGACGCAACCCGGGGTGAAACCGCATGCCGTAAACAGCTTGGCGGCAAGGTTCCTGACTTTGGGGGGGGGAAGCTTTGGGTGGGGCGGGGCGGGGCTCGCGCGTGCGGCGGCGGCGCGAAAGAGAGGATGACGAATGGCGAATGGCGGCGAATGCACCGCCCCCTGAGACTAGCGAGCTTCGTAAATCTTCAACGGAGGCGCTTCATTTCGCGTCCGTTGCCTCTCCGATCCGATGTTGCCATCTGCAGTGAGTCATGCCTGACTTGCACTTGGATCTGATCTCAGACGAAAAGTGCTCGCATTTAACGACTCGGGTCGCGGGTGGTTCAAGCGCTGCTCGCGCGGCCAGTCCTTTCCTGCTCGCTGCGAGATCGCCGGCGACAGCCGCTGAGGCAGCTCAATCGGCCTTGACCTCTTTACTTCGATCCTCCGGACATGTCGCCGCTAGCTCTGTCAGTCAGGCAGCGCCGGCTCTACCCGCGCCGGTGGTTGGCTAGCGGTCGAGGCGCAAGCTAGCGCCCCAATTGCTCGGCGGCGGCGAGAGAGCAGCGACCGTCGTAGCCGTCGTCGTCGTCGTCGCGCGGGTAACTAGAGCGGGGGGGGGGGGGGGGGGGGGGGGGGGGCGGAGCGGGCATTCCAGGGGGTCGTGCATCTTGACGGCGCCGTGCAGGCGCCGAGGAAGACTGAGACCGGATGAAGTCGGCCAAGTTCGACGGAGTCCGGCGGAGGAGCTGCAAGTGTGTCCGAACGCCACGCAGACGGCCGAGCAAGAGCTACGGTCGCCAAGCCGCCGCACCAGGAGGCATTCGAGGAAGGAGGCGCCGGGGTCCGACGCGTACGGGCGCGATTTTGGGCCACGATGCTTTGCTGCCTCTCCCCTCAGCTAGCGGGCTATTCGATTATGCTGTTCATTGAGACTAATGTTCAAGTGATAACGGAGCTGGATAACTAATACGCGACGCTGGGGAGCTGAACAGGTTGTGCGCCCTCGACCGCGACGAAAATGCTGAAGTGCCTGACGGCTGAGCGCATGTGCGCTAGGCTAGAGTAAATCGACAATCCAGCGGCGCTGTGGCGGCATGCGGCTTAACTTGGGCGCATTCTTGAGAATGACCGGAGAGGCGGCGTGTCGTTCCCTCTTCACGAACCGAATTCCTAAAGAGAAGGTCGTCCTGGCAATTGTACTAAAATGGACTAACCTAACCTAACCTAAACACTAAGTAACAGCTGAGAATGAGCGCTGCAATGAGATACAGTGACGCGAAATTGCCATGTAAAACAGGCTCGGAAACGTCGTTCGGCAGGCTGCGTCATGCAAACAACGCGGAAGGCTAAACCAACTCAAATTTATGTGTCGAACTTATCGACACGGTGGCCGTTATGCGACCGTCTCTCGAATACTGCTAATGAAGCAGCAGCCACCGCCGCGCGTCGGTGTGAATGCATACTCTGGACTTGCTATCCATCGCGAAGGGAACTCGGCCCACGAAATCAGAAGAGGACAGAGGACACTCTCGGGCTAGCCATGGGTAGCCATTGCTGCTGCCCGGAGCTGCCGACTCGTGCTGCGTGCGCTCGAAATTCTTTCTCCCCGAATGCGCGTTGGCTGGACGCACGATTCGCAGCGTCCGCGCAGATACTGGCCACTCGGTCAAGAGCCGAAGCTGAAGCTTCTGCTCTTCGTCAGCTGACCCAAGAGTGATGCCAGAGAGCACGCTCGCAGGCTTGCTCCGGCTCCTAGCGAGCGCGTCCCGCCGACGGAGTGCAACTTGGCGATCAGAGATTCGTGCCGCGATCGGCAGTCGCCTTGCATCCTGGTCAGAGCATCGGAACATTGAATCGGCCATGGAAACTGTCCTTGAAAAAAGAACGGTACTGCTCTTGAGGTGTATAGCCTACATAGAAATATTAGACAACCAGAATGGCTGCTAAAAACGTTAGCAGCCAAATTGTTTCACTAAATCGAGGCGGGAAAACGCTAGCCGCCTGTGTCCTACTAGCTATTGAGAAACTGAATGCTTGCCTTGCCGACATTCGATCCTCGATGTCGGAAAACTTCCTGAAATTAAGTGATGATAGAACCAAACTGCTGCTCATAGGGCACCCTAAGCGTGTGGCTGGATTAAAAGGCTTTGCTCTTCTAATAGGTGATGCTGGTGAGCCGTAATGGCTCACTAGGTAAGGCGGTTGCTTTTCACGACCTCGGCCCCCCTAGGTCGTGGGCTCGAATCCTGCAGTGGGCGATCCTTTATCGCCACTGCAAGCGGTGGTGATAGCCGTAAAGGCTCTTCTGTAGCTATACAAAAAGAGGCTGTTAAATCAGCTAGCATTTTATTTTTTTATTTTTATTTTATTGTGCGACCATCACCACGTGCTCGAAATCGAGGTGTCGTTTCCGACAGCTGCCTCAATTTCAAAAGCTTCATTCAGAAGACTGCTTCTACAGCTATCCATCACATCTGATCCCTATTGAAGATTAGGAGCTGTCTCCCACAGTGGCTTGTAAACAATTTAACTAGCTCTTTAGTTCTGTCTCGGCTTGATTATTGTAATTCCCTTTTGGCTGGGCTGTCTAAGAAAGCTATTATGCCACTGCAGCGCATAATTCATACGCAACGACAACTACTCTCCTAATGCCGACTATGGCGGATGCTTTTTAGCGGTCTTGAGCTGCTACTTCTATGTTACTCACTACCTCAACTGCTCTCCTGACTCTGCTATGCTTCCCACTTTCTCTTTGTTGCGTGAGACGAAGTCTGTTGGCTACCGAATGCGTACCGAAAACCACTTAGGCTGTGATTGCGCAATACAAAACTCTCCTGCGCAACACCCACATGGTCTCCATGACTTTGTGGAGTTACAGACGAAGATACATTACATTACATTAGCTATTTTTTTTTAAAGCTGACGATTGTGATACATAATTTTCTTTCGCAGCCATTATTCTTTAAGCTGTACCTCAAGTTGGAAGTCTTAATGTAGCTTAGTAAGTTCGTCCTCTGCCCCGTTAGGGCTCCATCAGCGAATGAAAAAAGCGTGCACCATCTAGGGGTTTACATACGCTCCAAATCTAGATATTCAATATAATATTGCGTGTGCAAGTGCAGTTGTATGACTGTATGAGATTTCTGCAGCATGATTTGACGACTAAAATGAATAAATATTAGCTGATTTAACAGCCTCATTTGTACAGTGGCAGAAGCTTAGCCTTAGCGGCTCTCACCGCCGCTTGCAGTCTGCAATAAAGGATCGGCCACTGCAGGATTAAAACCTATGACCTTGGTCATGAACGGCGACCACCTTGCCTCCTGGGCTATCGCGGCCCTGATATATCTAAGTGAGATATATATTTATATATATCATTTATATTTTTAATATCTACACAAATCATTGCACCGTAGCCAGAGGAGCGCTGCCCTACCGGGGCCGCGGGGTTACTCGAGCCTCTCCCGTTTCAGGAACAGGGATCACACGGCTTCCGAGCCGGAAATGGCGTCCGATACGCAAAGAAATGAAATGCCGAGGTCCGCCTGGCAGGATTTATTATCAAGCTACCAGCCACCCAGAGAACCGACTACGAAGGGCCTCATCACTGCCAAACAGTAGCCAGCGGTCAGGAAAGACCCGGGCTATGGCCTCGTACTAATAAATGAATAAATTAATATTAATATACCATAAATAAAAAACCATGTTATTAACGCTGGTTATCAAGCATGATACCACTCACTATTCGATTGCGTTTTCTTTGCAGCAATTGTAAAGTGCTTAGAAAGAGCTTGATTTCTCTGAGGGCGCTTTATCAATTGTATTAATATGATTATTATTATTAAAAAGTATTATTTCTTGGTGGTGAATGAATCAGTAAGCGTCTTTTTTTGTTTTACCTCCGAAGATAGCCTCAAAAATGCGATTCTTACCACCAGCGAAAAAGGAGCTTGCAGAGCAGGGAGGAAAGAGTTCCTTAAGCTGAGGCCGAGAACCCCAAGTAGTGGCCAATCGCCAGCCTTACGATGACGCCCGCTACGATTGACTGTCGGGCCAAAGCGAAGGTTCAGACCTTGACCTAAGAAGCTCCGTCAAATTAATGTATTCCCACGCTGCGAGACCATTGGCGACAGAAGCATTTCTAAGCTCAACAAGCCATAGACTGCGTAACTCATTTCCTCATTTCTTACGCAACGACATCTGCTCTCATGCTGCCGACTGCAGCATACCATTTCCAGCCGCCGTGAGCTGATACTTCCATGCTACTCACTTCTTCAACTTCACTTTTGACTACAGCTATGGTTTCTAAATTCTCTTCTTTTGATTGAGATGAAGTCTGTTCAGCTGCATCCGCACTGAAAGCCGCCTTTGAGAGCGCTACAGAAAACTCTTCTGCATAACACCTACTTAGTCTTTTTAACTTCGTGGAGTTGCAGAGGGAGGTACCTTACATTACATTTCCCAGCTACGCCCAGATACTAGCCAAAATAATGCAGATCAGCGATCTCGTTTGAACTGCTGAGCAACAAACTGGAGGGCTTGGGAGCCTTCCACCATCGCCCCTTAGCTATGCAACCTGGAGCCAGCTCCTGCACGATCATACTTCATCAGCTCCTGCACGACAGTAGCCTTTGACCTGACCTTTGAGCTTGTTGCTAGGCTCAGCGATAGGAGACGTGAGAGTTTTCGATTGGACGAGGAGCAGGAAGAGAAGCTTCGTTGACTGCAGCAGATAAATCGTAGGCGGTTTGACAACGTCCTTCCACCTTTAATTTCGTCGCAGTACGTATGAAGAGGACGAGCAACAATGTATGCAATAGTGTCTGGTTCTCATACTCATGGCTTTCTTGGCGCATGGAATTAACGCATAGCGGACTTACGGAGAATTCTGCGAGAGCTAGGCGCACGAGCTGTGCCGTATTTTGTATACCTCCAACCTGGCCGGTTCAAATATAGCGATAATAATAATAGTACATTTGTATAGCGCCACAGAGAACTGAATCTCTTTCTAAGCACTTGACAGATGCTGTATAGAAAGCACTAGGAAGTGATTGGTGGTAACATCCGCACGGAGCCGGCATAGTGTAAGCAGGTACGTGCAAATGAAGATAGTCTGCATATAGATAGCCCGTAAGAGTAGTCTGGAATGTATGTATGTATGTATGTATGTAACGCCGAAGGCTCGGCGGGGTAAGCTTGACCTGCCGCTTACCTAGCGGCGTAGCCTATCGCCTAATGCCGTTCGGTGCGCGCCTACGCGCAATAAGCTGGCCGCCACGAAACGAGCGTTTCTGGCGCTGACCTGCTTACCGTTACTAAAAGGGGTCGTGAGTCCGCGGCGTGAATTGGAAGCAAGACACATAAATTGGGGATTTTACTGAACTTTATTCGCAAGCGCACAAAGTCGCTGCGCGTCTAGTTCAGCTTTATCTCCACACTCCTCGCACGTTCAACACTCTTGCGGAGGGAATACTCCTCTACACTAAGCGCGACCCGGACCCTAAACCCTAACCGGTGAACTAGGAATCCGTTCCCACCTGTGCCGAGGGAATACCCCAAACACGCCAACTTAAACACTATAGCGGAGGGAGTACTTCTCCACACTGAGGTGCGAACCGGAGTCTAAACCCTACCCGGTGAACTAGAACTCGGTTTCCACCAGTGCGGCCGGAATACTCCACACACGCCAACTCAAGCACTCCTGCGGAGGAAATAATTCTCCACACTAAAGCGCGACCCGGAGCCTAAACCCTACCCGGTGAACTAGAGCTCCACACACGCCAACTACGCCTAGCTCGCGCCGGCAAATCCCTATGCCGAGAGCACGTGCTAGCGCGCACACACACGACACAAAAAGAAACACAAAACACGAAAGAACAAACAAAAAATGCCAGCTCGGGCGCGATACGACCGTGTTCGGTGGGGTTCCACCGAATCCTCCTAGAGCTGTCTCGTCCTGTTCCGTCAATCGCTGGCGAACAGCCCGCCCTCCTCCCTCGCTTCCAGAGAAAACGAGTCCGACGGCGGAGCCGGACCAAAGACAGAAGACCACAGACAAAAAGACACGAGGCAAAAGACCCAGAGCGAGCGTCGCTCGACTCTTAAATACTTGGCTGAGACAATGGGGCAAGAGCTTAGTGGTATTGGGCCCGGACACCTTGGCCCATTACGGAAAGGAATGACTACCGTTCCCAGGCCACTGGCAGGGCACCTCCGTCCAGCTTGAATGGCGAATGGGTTCCAGACGCTTCTTTCTTGGGAAGAGGGAAGGCGGGGGTTGACAGGCCAGCCAACATCTATCAGCAGCTTCCGCGAGTATCGGACCAATTCTAAAGGCCGAATCGCCGCTGCTCGTCTCCGAGCTTCCTGGCCTGCTCCTAAGCGCTTCCTCTCTAACCGCACTGACGCTCCTCTCTGGCTCACTGCTCCAGGACAAAGGGGCTCTAGCCCGCCGCCGAACAGCTCTTGTTCGCGCTAAAATTCAGCCAAAGCCAGCAGGGCGCTACATGTATCTCCGTCTGTAACTACACAATTTCATAGAGACAGTGGATGTTGTGGATTATGTGGGTGTTACACAGGAGAGTTGTTTATAGCGCACTCACAGCCTAAGCGGCTTTCGGTACGCATTTGGTAGCCAACAGACTTCGTCTCACGCAACAAAGAGAAAGTGGGAAGCACAGCAGAGTCAGGAGAGCAGTTGAGGTAGTGAGTAGCATGGAAGTAGGAGCTCATGACCGCTGAAAAGAATGAGCCCTAGTCGTCAGCAGAAGAGCAGCTGTCGTTGCGTAAGAATTATGGAAGCGAGTTCCACAGTCTGGGATCTTCAGAGCTAGAGCTCCTGTCGCCAACGGTCTTTAAGCGGAGGAATGGAACAGCTGTGATGTCTGCATTGCAACATTGACATAGAGTGTAGCAGCAATTTCTTGTAAACCGAGTGCGTTTGTCCATCCATAAATATATCCCATCGCAAGCCACACCGTCCTGCGGAGCATATTTATCATAAGAACTGGCGTGAAAGAAAAAGCCTACCGTAAAATTACCCGCCCAAAACACGAGGTAAATCCTGGACATCTATACTTCAGCTGCATTCGATGCTACAAGCCCAGTTTTGGCCAGATTAATTATGCACCGTATAAACTGCATCCCTCCTCATCTCGGCAAGACCGCGTTTCTAAAGCACACCCCGGATTTGCTTGCAGGTTTTATCACGACTTCCCATTGGTCTTTAGCTCTAGCCTAAGCTCCATCTTTAAAACGGTTAACATTGTTCAGTTGCGTCGCAACCCTTCCGGTTTGCAGCTCTGTTGCTACCGCCGAGCTTGGCTGGCGGTGGTTATGTACAGGAGCAGCGTCAAGGTCCTGCCTGATGCATTTCGGCAGTATCAACCATTTTTATCACTGACTATGCGTGTGCGGTACCGCTAGAGAGCTGATTGATAATAATAATAATAGTAATGCACTCGATAAAGCGCCCTCAGATAACTCGATCTCTTTCTAGGCGCTTTACATTTGCTGCGAAGGAAAACGCGATTGAATGGTGAGTACTATCATGCTTGATAAACAACATGAATAACATGGTTAGGGGTGACATGCACAGGGTCAGCGTGCAAGTGTGGTTAGCGGCAGCATGCACAATGTCAGCACACATAAGCGCATAAAGGACGAATCACGGGTCCCACTAAATGCTGTCCTGAATAGGTGCGTTTTTAATTTCTGTATAAATGTGGTTAAGTCAGGGATGTCGTGACGCAAGTCGGGAGTGAGTTCTACGCTTTGGGAACATACGAACTAAATGTACAGTCTCCAAAGGATTTTAGGTTTGTACGAGGTAAACAGTTACTTTCCGAAAAGCATGTGTTATTTTTCCTTTCCTGGTAGGGGAGTAGATCTGATAGGTAGGCTGGAGCCAAAGAATGAACGGACCTTAAAGTGAGCACAGAAACCTTGAAGTCGATGCGCTGCTTGACTGGTAGCGAGTGCAGGTCGGCGAGAAGTGGTGTGATGTGGAAACTACGATGCTCACGACAGACAAGCCTAGCTGCCGAGTTTTGCACCAGCTCCAAGCATTTGACTGCACAGGCTGGTAGACCAGCAAGCAGTGAGTTACAGAAGTCAAGACGCTATATCACAATTTTATGGACCAACTTAGATGTGGCATCCCCGTCTGAAGACGCCCGAATTTTAGCAATGTTATGCAGCTGAAAGTAGGCTGACTTGATTGTGCAGCTTTTGCGGTCGTCTAGCGACAGGTCACTTTAGAATATGACGCCTAGATTATGTGCAGATTCAACCTAAACTAGGCTGACAGAGCCAATTTGAGCTTTAGCCTTTCCAAGTTTTGAATCTTAATTGGTATGCCCATAACTAGTAAGTTGTTTTTATTATAATTCAATTTTATACAATGTCTGCCATCCTTGTGAGGATGTCACCAATACATATTGATAGAAAGGTTTAAGTGAGTGTCGTCGGCATGAACTGAAAGCCTAGATTGTACTTGGCAATCACATCGGCAAGAGGAAGAATATAAACCGTAAAAAGAACTGGAACGAAGACGGTTCTCACCAAAAGCGAACTGTGCAGAATAATGTTCATGAAGATGTTGAATCAGCTCGAAATCTAGGTATCATGTTCCAAAGTGACCTCTCGTTAGATGACCACATCAGCTCCACAGTCAAATCTGCCTACTTTCAGCTTCATAACATTGCGAAAATTCGGGCTTGTTGAGATAAGGATACCACGTCTAAGTTGGTCCATGCATTCTTGACATCCCATATTGCCATCTGTAACTCACTGCTTGCTGGCCTACCGGCATGTGCGATCAGGCGATTGCAGCTGGTGCAAAACTCTGCAGCTAGGCTTGTCTGTCGTGAGCGTCGCAGTTGCCACATCACACCACTTCTCGCCGACCTGCACTAGCTACCAGTCAAGCGACCGATCGACTTCAACGTTTTGTCGCTCACTTTTAGGTCACTTCATTCTTTGGCTCCAGCCTATCTCTCCGATCTACTCCCCCACCAGGCCAAGCATCGTACCACCTGCTTTTCGGAATCCAAAAGTTTACTAATACCTCGTACAAACCTCAAATTCTTTCGAGACTGTGCATTTAGTTCGTATGCTCCCAAAGCCTGGAACTCATTCCCGACTTGCGTCAGTACGTCCCCCGACTTCACCACATTTAAAAAGAACTTATAAAGACACATATTTAGGACAGCATTTAGTGGGTCCCTGTGATTCGTCCTTCATGAGCTTATGCGTGCTGACACTGTGCATGCTGACCCTGTGCATGTCACCCCAAACAACATTATTAATTTTGTTTGTTTTTCAAGCATGATTTTACTTACCATTCAATTGCATTTCATTTTGCAGCAAATTTAAAGCGCCTAGAAAGAGATTGAGTCCTCTGAGGGCGCTTTAGCAAGTGCATTATTATTCCTATTATCACTAAGATAACTACCGAAGGCTTATCTTAATGCAAATACAAGAACTTAAAAATAATAAAAAAACAACAATGCATTTGTATAGCACCCTTAGCGAATTTAATCTCTTTCTAGGCAATTTACGCAGGAGGTAAAGAATATGATCAAATGCTTAGTGGTAACAGAAAATCTCATCAAGCACAACACGGTTAGACATATGCACATTGCACAGTGTCAACATGTAAAATGTAGTTAATGGTAACGTGCAGTGTCAGCATGCACAAGCACACAAAGGACGAGTCACAAGGAACAGCAAAATGCTGTAATATACATGTAGGTTTTAGCTTTGCCTTTAAATGTTTTCAAGTTAGGGAATGTCGGAGATGCTTCGAAGTCAGTTAGAATTGAGTTTCTGGCGTTTGGAGCGTATAGACTGAAGGCACGGTCTTAATAGAATTTAAGGTTCGTACGAGGTATAGCTGAACTATTTGAGTCAGAAAAAGAGGCCTTAAGACGCGTAGCGTACTGGGAGATAGGTAGGACGTATCCCGAGAATTAGAGGGCCTAAAAACAACAATAATAATTGTTCTACATTTGTGAAGCACCCTCAGAGAACTTAATTTATTTCTAGGAACTTCATCTTAAAGTGAGCGACCAAACTGAAGTGGGAACCTGCTTGATTGAAAGCCAGTGCAGGTCGGCAAAAAGTGGTGAAATGTGGCAACTGCGACGCCCATGACAGAAAGCCTAGCTGACGATTTTGCACAAACTGTAAGCACCTGATTGTGCAAGCCAGTTGACCAGCAAGCAGTCAGTTACAATATTCGAGATGGGATCACAAATGCATGGACCAATTTGGATGCAGTATCCCTGTTTAAGCAAGCCCGAATTTTAGTAATGTTAAGCAGCTGAAAGTAGGCAGTCTTGACTGTGGAGCCGATGTGGTCGTCTCATGGAAGGTCACTGCGGTCACTTCGAAACAGGATGCCTAGACGACGTGAAGATGCAAAAGCCGACATGCTGTTAGAGCCGCTTTTGAGCTTTAAGCTTCTTGATTTTTGAGTCACACTTGGTTGGCCCATTATAAGTAAGTTGGTTTTTTCTCATCATTCAATACAAAAAATTCTGCAGCCATTTATACGTGAATGTCAGCAATACATGCAGCGAGGAGGTTGAGAGAACTATACGTGCTGGATGTGTGGGAGGCATCGAAGCAAAGGTGCAACTGTGTGTCATATGCCTAGAACTGAAAGCTTGGAGTGTGCTTGGTGATAACATCGGCAAGAGGAGGAGGATAAACCATACAAAGAACCGGAACTAGCACGGAGCCCTGTGGTGCCCCATATTTGGTCGTGGTCTCGAGCTCCGTGGCATATTTGAAGCCCCTAAATAGAGATTAAGGTCTCCCTCTGCGCTGCAAAAATGCATTACACACACACACACACACACACACACACGCACGCACACACACACACACACACACCCACACACGCAAGCACACACACACACACACACACACACACACACACACACACACACACACACACACACACACACACACACACACAAACCCACACACACACACACACACACACACACACACACACACACACACACACACACACACACACACACACACACACACACACACACACACACATATATATATATATATATATATATATATAGTCGAATATAAATATATATTATACATTTTTTCCAATAAATTAAACTCCTAAGCTATTGGATCCAGTCGTGAGTGGGCTGATTGACCAGTGCCTGGCTACCCACACACATCCATAGAGTTTGCAATCTGCCGGGTTCACCATGCTGTACTCGCTGGTGCTGTACGTCACGGGTCCGAAAAAGGACGCAATCTGGCATCGCTTTCATGACCAATACATCAAGATTGGGACAACCGTTGCCTTCAACGGCTTGGGCAGCTCGAGCCTCGAGCCTGAGCATCAATCCACGAGCCGACACCACGTCACTAAGTGGCTGTCGAGCCTCAGCAAACAGATGACGCCACGACGCCATGACGGGCAGGTTGATGAAGAGGACGGGCCAGATGAGGCACATACGAGCATACACATACGAGCTCGACCGGATCAAAGACAAAGGGGAACCTGGGTGTCCATGACAGCGACCGGTTCCCGGAGGAGCTGGACGCCCCAGTGCTTCAACGGTGCCAGAACATGTAGTTTGAATAATTGAATGGCACATCTCGACAGAAATAGCTGTACCGGGATGCACACGTTGAATTTTCAAGGATTTTAGCGATTGTATTGAATGATGTGTATTAATACAGGTGTGCACTGAATTATGCATGCCCAGATCAGAAAAGATCACAGTATACAGAACCCGAAGAATTACCTGTCGCAGGACTCAAACCCCCGACCTAGCTCGATAATTGCGACCACATTGCCCCAAGCCTTAGATTCGTGAGGTTATGCACATCGAGCGTTCTCTCGGGCCCCTGGCATGCGTGGATGCAAACGTCCGGCTGTGGCTTGTACACTAGTTGGCTACTTGGGTAGTTCTTTTCCTTGCCTCGGGGAACCTTCCTTTGGGCTGCTGCTGCTGTTAGTTGGAGTATTCTAATATTTTCACTGCTTTCCGTGCCATGCAAAGCAGTTGCTGAGACTTTCCCTAACAACATCGTCACCCTGTGAAACACTGCACAGTCTCCGGAGCCCTTTCCTAGCATTCTTCTTCATGGCATGCAAGTGCTATTGCCATTATTATGTCTTTTGATTCGTCTGCAATACATGCAATACAATGCATTCGCTTGCAGACGCTTCATGGGAGATTGCCGAAGCTGCTGAGAAAAGAAGCAGACTGCTGACTATCATAGTCTGCTATAATAGCCGTCAAACTGCGTCTGCACGATTCTGTTCCTCGGTGATCCTGGAAAACCAGCTTATTAGGCCATGTGCGGGTCTCTCTCGTATAGAGCCAGTTGAAGCATGAAAGCATGTAATGCAAAGCATTAGTATTAGCAACAAAAGCATAATAAGAAACTCTTAAGCGATGTACATTTGCGTGTGCCATTCTGCAATTCAACAACCCCTAGTGCAAAATAATGCGGACCATATTCTTTGTTCAGAAGATAGACAAGTTAAGCAATCCATCCTTACGATGACAAAATCTCCTAGAATTCTGTTCCCCGATTCCTGGCAGCACCTTAATGTCTACATTTAAGCAGGTCATTAGTGATCTCGTCCTGAAGTTCATATCCCAATCAAAGAAGACAATAAGTCCTTTGGACCCTATTCCCACTGCCCTGCTCCTACATTGCATTGATCTGCTGCTGCCATGCATAACTAACATCATTAATATGTCACTAGCCTCAGGTCATGTCCCAGCACCTTTCAAAAAAGCTGTAGTCAGGCCACTTCTCACGAAAGCGAAACTAGACGAAGAAAACTTGAGCAACTATCGCCCAGTCTCCCTTCTACGATTCTTATCAAAGACACTGGAACGGGTTGTGAAAGACCAGGTGAACTCATATGTTGAAACCTCAAACCTTGCTAGTAAGTTCCAGTCTGGCTTTAGAGACAATCGTTCCACAGAATCAGCATTGCTTCGGGTGTACAACGACCTACTTAGGAAGCCAGACATGAGTAGAGTGTCTCTGCTTGTTTTGCTCGATCTTTCGGCAGCTTTTGATACTATCGATCACAAAGTTCTTCTAGAGCGCCTCTCATCTCGCCTGGGGCATCACTCGCACTGCTCTGCAATGGTTCATGTCCTATCTCAGTGGGAGACTCCAGAGTATTGACGTGAATGAACAAAGATCATCCAAGGTACCTCTGAAATATGGGGTACCTCAGCTTTCCATGCTAGGTCCGGTTCTTTTCACGGTTTATACTCTCCCTCTTGCTGATGTGATTGCCAAGCACAATCTAGGCTTTCACTTCTATGCGGATGACACTGAGTTGTACCTTTGCTTTGATCCCTCCCAGCCTTCGAGCACCTCGAACTCTCTAAGCTCACTTGCTGAATGTATTTACGAAATCCACACATGGATGGCAGAAAATTTTCTAAAACTAAGCGATGATAAAACTAACTTATTAGTTATGGGCATACTAAGTGTGATTAAGAAATTGGAAAGGCTGAGTCACGAAATTGGCTCTGCCAGCATATCTGCTGTTGAATCAGGATGAAGTCTAGGTGTCATGTTCCAAAGTGACCTCTCGTTTGACGACCACATCAGCTCCACAATCAAGTCAGCCTACTTTCAGCTACATAACATTGTTAAAATTTGGCCTTGTTTAGATAAGGATACCACATCTAAGTTGGTCCATGCATTTTTGACATCCCGACTTGACTTTTGCAACTCACTGCTTACTGGCCTACCGGTATGTGCAATCAGGCTATTACAGCTGGTGCAAAACTCAGCATCTAGGCTTGTCTGTCGTGAGTGTCGCATTTGCCACATCACACCTCTTCTCGCCTACCTGCATTGGCTCTCAGTCAAGCAACGGATCCACTTCAAGGTTTTGTTGCTCACTTTCAGGTCACTTCATTCTTTGGCTTCAGCCTATCTCTCAGATCTACTCCTTCACCAGGTAGGGAAAGTAGCACCTGCTTTTCGGAAACTAACTGTTTGCCTCGTACAAAACTCAACTCCTTTGGAGACCGTGCATTTAGTTCGTATACTCCCAAACCTTGAACTCACTCCGATTTGCGTCAAAACATCCCCTGTCTTGACCACATTTAAAAATAACTTAAACACACCTATTTAGGACAGCATTTAGTGGGTCCCTGTGATTCGCCTTTCATGTGCTTATGCGTGCTGACACCGTGCATGCTGCTACTAACCACATTTGAATGCTGACCCTGTGCATGTCATCCCTAACCATGTTATTCATGTTGTTTATCCACTATGACATTACTCACCATTCAATTGCGTTTCCCTTCGCAGCAAATTTAAAGCGCCTAGAAAGAGATTGAGTTCTCTAAGAGTGCTTTATCAACTGAATTATCATTATTAATAGTATATGCCAAAACCTGTGGTCGGTGCTTTTCTTAGCTGGCCTTTGTTGCATGGGAATCCACGTGGTCGCTGCTAATAGGCCATACTCTCCTCTAAATAGGTGCTTACTCGAGCCGCCTTTTATGCCACTATGACAGGAGTGTTGGTCTGGCAGCATGGTCACCAAAAAGATACCGTCGTTGTCCATAAGTTCGGAAGAGATATCGTCAATCACTTTATTGCATGATTGCTTTGTTGCCATACCTCTTTATAGCAAATGCTTTGCAGCAATCTATTCTGACAAAATCTGCTTGGCCATTACATACACAGCCTCTCATGAGCACCACTAGAATATATTGTCTGCCCCATGGCATGGCTAACAGAGTGTACTCGTAGTTTCCATTAGGATCTAGTCTTGGGCCTCAGGAGTAGCAAATCTTGCTGCTGCACTAATGTCACCTTGAGAGCAACACGTCCTCGATCAGAATTTTGCAATATGCATCCAAGCAGGCAGACAAAGAGTGAACTATCTAGAGCACATTATAGGCTCTAGTCCTATTGATAAAAAAATTTCTCCAGCAAACGTTGTATGCTATTCTGCAGCTGAAGTTGTGTACATGCTGACTATTGGATAGGGTCCCTAAGCATGTGAGAGCTTTCCAATCAATGACATGGCATGAAGCATGTGCAATAAGCTGGCATATTCAGGCCAAAATAAACTAGAATACCGACCGGAAGGATCCCCATTGCTCTTCAGCATAGTTATTCGTGTTGCTACCTCGAGTAGGTAAATCTTAATGATAGGCGATCACCACTCTCAATCGCTAACCAGCTGGTCTTTGTTGCCAAGCTGGTTTGGCCCAGCGGTTAAGGCGCTCGCCCCGGCAAGGTTTGTACGAGGTCGTGGGTTCGAGCTCTATGGCATACGCAAAGTTCCTAAATAGAGATTAAGTTCTCTCAGGGGCTATGCAAATGAATTATATTTATTAGACGGTCATTAAGCAAGGTATTTTTGAAGCAGTAGTTACCGTCTGAACCCTTCTCATATGAACAAACTTTATCATCAAAGCCATCCTGCATGACGCCTTTAACCAATTTTAGAAGAACTGACCTGTCCTCGGAAGCGAAGCTGTTTTAGCTGCCCACGAACCATCGCCAGGCTCCTTGGAGAATATTACATTCGCAGATTGCTGCCGGATTTAGGCTAGAGCGTTCCTTTCTGCAGGAACAGTCATAGAACAGTAGTCAGGAGTACGGGCTCCTCAATCTTCTTCTGCCTTAGCTATTAGTTGCAAGGACTGGTACAAATGAAAGTCTCTATAAACTCACAGAGAGCTCTACACGCTGTGTGGAACGTGCCAATTCAGACTTGGCGTCAATGTCGACAGGAGAGAATGGCTTCTTTAAAGGTTGGTTATTTTTTGCTGGAAGTTATAACAAACCCTAGGCACATACCACCGAACAATGTGCTCCTTTAGAAAAGTAAAGCTCGGAGATTGTGCCAATCTTTGCGTTCTGTGCCATCAAGAAAAACCATGTCTGCTGCCTCTACTTCATTATTAGCAGGTTTTATTACTGTATTACAGTAGCAAGGATAATTTTTCATGTGTGGCACAGCAAGCTATTGTGCCTCTGCTTCTCCGTGAGATTATCGGTTCAACCCAGAGCAACGCGGCCCGTGAATGAGAAGAATACTCCTTGCTGCAGGTATTTTTTAACTGTTTGTAAATAGATTGGCCCTTTTAATCTAGAATAACTGGGTTAAAAAAAGTAGAAGCTGTAAACTCATAACCTCACATTTAATAATAGTAGTAGTAATAGTAATAATAATAAATTGGTATAGCTTCCTCTGAGAGCTTTATCTCTTGCTAGACACTATACATTTGCAGTGAAGGAGGCATAATCATATGGTTAGCATTTTTGTGTAAAGTGTCAACATGCATAATATGGTTAGAGGTAACACGCAACGTGTTAGCATGCATAAGTGCTCAAGAGATAAACCACAAGGAACCAGAAAATACATCAAAGAGAAGCGTTTCAGCTTCGTTTTAAACGTCTAGTCAAGTGATGTCATGACGCTTGTCGGGAGTAATGCTTTAGGATGCTAGAACTAAAGGCACAATCTTGAAAAAATTGAGGTTAGTTTGAGGCATAGCTCAACGATTTGAGTCAGAAGAGCAGGAGGTATAATACGTTGCATGCTCGAGTAGAACTTTTCCATTAAAATGCTAGCATGCTAAGCACTGGGGCGAAGTAGAAATACTTCTCTATGCACGATATGATTGGTGTCACCTGCAAAAGAAATATCATAATTCATTTACATAGCGTCATAAGAGAACTTAATCTCTATTCAGGCGCTTCACATGGGCCTCAGGGCTCGAGCTCACGACCACGGCCAGACCTTGGTCGGGGCGAGCACCTTAACCACTGGACCAAACCAACTGCAGCCTTCTCTACAGCAAGCTGAAACTTCGCATTCTTTGAAATGTATAGCATGCTAGTTTTGGTTCATGTCTAGCTTCGTGTACAGTCGTTCCTCGCCACTTCGTGCTTCAACTTTAGTGGCTTCACTCTATCGCGATTTTTATTTTATAAATATACGCATATTCATTAAAGAGTTGATTGAGACAGTGAAAATGATACCGCGTGCTCTTGGTTGTCTGAGTCTGTTATGCACACCTGTTTTACAATATAAAGTAAAATTAATATATACATGGTCTGTAGGTCAATGTATTCGAAATTCCCCGGCCCTTACCCTTTAATGCCGGGTGCATCCGCTAGACCAGTTCTTGTGTGTAGGTTAGAACATTTTCCCAAAAAATATGTTGTGGTGAAACTAAGCGCACCAGAGCGTGCTATTCACTGCTTTACTATCCCAGTGTAAGAACTTTATTTGTGAGTGTAATTAAATGCACGATAATAATAATGCGGTATTTTATCTTAATATGTTTTCTTTTCTCTCATTCTGATATATTGGTAAATACAAGTGTAATGGTGACTGCTATGGTGTTATTTCATATCCAGAGGGCTCAAATAGTGCTAAACGCCGTATTTAGAGGGTCGTGAACAGGTTTCCAATGTTCAAGCTACAAAAATATTCGATTTAATAATATAATCTTACTTCACGGAAATTCACTGATCGAGGCAGAGTCTTGGACTGATTAACCGTGATAAACGAGGAACGACTGTATTTTTCCTCTTTGCTGGCATCCGTAAAAAGTATGGTGGACGAAACATTGGGAATGGGCAAAGCCTAATATCCTGCTTGTCACGACATGTAACAATCACCTGCTAACATGGTGTTTAAAGCAAGCAGTACTAATACAACAAACAAAGGTCACAACCATCAACATTAGGGATAAGGTTTGCTATGGTTTGCATCACTGCCACGAATTCCTTGTTCAACCTGGAATTGGTTTGAAAGCGCACATGGTCACCCTTGACAATGCCGGCAGATCTGTAAACCATTTCCCGGCTTCCTGCTCCCACAACAAAATAGGCACAGTCACAAAGCCAAAGCCTGGTAGGTTTAGCCTTAGAAAATACGAATTGCTAACCCTGCCACACGCGGATCGTCACGAATGATGGATGGGTCCAGCTGTCTACCAATGGCAGAATCATGTAGCGTGTAGCACGAGCAAACCAAATCTCATAGCATCATGCTCCACATTGCAGACTATTGTGGGCAAGTTGGCTCTCCTTGCAGCAAGCAGGTGAACTGAAGTCCACTGTTACAATACTGCATGCATACACAATTCTGCTAATAGGTTGCTAATATTGTCTTAAATAATACATTAGAATGGCAGCATAAGTGAAGTACGCATCTTGCCAGTCCACTGTGTATATGATGGCAGAGAAGCATGACAAACGGTTAGCGATAACTGCACATTTTCATCGCACATTAGCATTAGCAGCTGATGGACAATTCACTGCGATGGAGCAAATACTGTGAGAATAATGTGTGGATTATTATCTTCTTTCAAAGTTTCGTCCAATTAGGGGATCTCTTATTGCTGGTGGGTAGTGAGTTCCAGGCTTTGGAAGCATAAGAACTAAAGGTGTAGTCTCGAAAGAACTTGAGGTTTGTTAGGGGAACAGCTGAACGGCTTAACTCTGAAGAGCAGGTGGTATGCTGCCTGGCCTAATTAGGAAGCAGCTCAGATAAGTTGATCCGAGCAGGAGAACAAAGGTGAGTAATGGTGAGTGATTAAATCTTGAAGTCAATGAGCTGCTTGATGAGGAACCAGCGATGGTCGATGAGAAGCGGTGTAACATGCCAATTAGCTGAACGCTGCACCAGCTGCTAAAGCTTTATTGAGCAGGTCGGACGACCAACGAGTATTGAGTTTCAGAAATATGACGGAATATCGCGAATGCATGCAAGGACCAGCTTGCCTGTAGTATCCTAGGCTGTGCAAGCCCGAATTCTTGAAATTTTATGCTGCTGGCGTTAGGCGAAACTTGAGTGTGGAGCTGACTTAAGTCGTTTACCTGTTCAGCCTTTAGGCCTCAAATCCTGTGGAGACTCTCTTTGGTTCATGTGCTGCCTAAACTTGGAATGCACTCGAGACTGGAGTCATGGAATAGTTTAACCTGAGGATTTTTTAAAAGAAGCAAACAATCACCTACAAATCTGAGCATTTGCTGAGTTTGCATAAACTGCCTTTTGCAGGCATACGAATGCTGAGACTATGCATGTTATTGCTAACTAAATTGACATGCTTACCCTTACAGCACATGTAAAGTTCTTAGAGAGAGAGAAGAGAGAGAAAGAGAGAGGGATTTGGCTCTCCGATGGTACTGCACAAATGCCTTGATTTTTAATATCAATACTATGCCAAGCTACTGAAAAGTCACTTGGGAAAAGAACACCCAGATTTCGTTTAGACGCTGCAGGAGATATGCTGGAGTATTCCTATTCATTCCAATTTACTTTGGTGTGCCACTTCCTCATATATCTCTGCGAGCACAGTAAGCTCAACAGGAGTAGTGGGTTTTAGGGGCAATGGCCACAGGAAAATATTCGGACATGATCCGTGAGCAGTATTTGGCAGTGGGTGGAGAATACTGTGCTAGGAAGATCTCAGTCGCCACCTGTCAGTCTCGTGCCGAGTGGATCCCAGGCTTTAGTAGGCAGCATCTCTAAAATTTAACCTGCCCATCATTGATGGCAGTTAGGGAGCCCTGCCATGGCTAGATGTCTGTCCGGTGGAGTCATTCGGACTAACTCACTACCTTCATCGCGGCAAATCCCGAGCCGCAGATTTAGGTCAAAGTGATCCCTTCGTCGCCTCTAATTTTAGATGCGCGACTACAAACTTTGCCTGCTTGACGGAAGTATTAAAGGAGAACGAAGTGAAAATTGCCGAGGTTTGGAATTTATGCCCCACCCCTATAAGATTTATCTCCCTCATAGCACCTTTCTTGATATTTCTCGTATACCAACTGAACGATCGGTATGAAAATTGACACACACAACAAGGGCAGCATTTTATATCTTGTGATTTAACCGAAGCTGTCACGTTGGCCTCCTGACAACCTGTAATAGCCAAGGTCACGTTTTTCCTGGTTTAAAAAATGACTTCTTGGGGGAAATCAACAGATTTAACAAAAAGCACTGCAGAAATATGCTAATTCACTCAAAAGATGAGGGCACTTGCTCTTAAGTGACTCCGTACGTACAAATAAAATAAAAAAGTAATTTGACTGGACAACTTCACATACATATACAAAAATCATGTTAAAAGACTTTGGATACACGTTCAGCCATACTTAGAATACCGACAATCATGCTGAGACTAGCGTCACTTGAAACTAGTCAAGGCCATCTTATATTTCAAGTTTCATACAGCTGCTGCAAATGAGTTATTCTGTAGATTTTTCCAGTTCTGAAAGTGATTTGCTGGGAAAACACTATTGAAGACAACTAATGATTTGAAATATCAACACGATCAATACAAAGCCAGTGTTACCCGCCTTACTGTCACACAACTTTGAAGAACACACCAATGAGCATATACCTCCAGTTTAACTTCGATGAAATCATTATCAGCATACCTGTGACATTTGCATTACACATGTATAGCACGACGACAAAAAGTGCTGGAACACAAAAAGCAAGCTTATATTCCAAATTTTTCCATCTGCTAAGATTCAACAAGGATGCGAGACGGCTGAAATGATGGGCACGTAAGAAAATCATACATTTAAAAATTCAAACTAATCGGATCACTATTTTCGGAGCTATGACAATAGCAAGATATGTCAAGTGTGATATATGCTTGTGTAGATATCAAAAGAGAAGAGCTGGCAGCCGAAGAATTGTGAAAGTGACTTACACGGCCTCTGATCATCTCAACAGACTTCTGTCGGCAGCTTTTTTAAAGTGTAAACATAGATTTCAGGTCCCCGTGCAGTGAATCTGATAGCACAAAGAGGCTTGGTCGGAGTAGTACAGCTTGGTATGAAGGAGCGGAGGCGCGATGGGCCTTCTGAATTAGATGCTACGCAAACTCTATAGCAGGCGACCAAGAAACTGAGAAAATCATAGCAAAGTCAGAGGCAAGGCCAAGGAAATAAGACGAATTAAAGTTGCAAAATTGAATAGCTGATACAAATATTTCACTAGTCTTCGGCATGAGAACATGCATTGTAACCTTTAATTCATCATTAATCACTTAACAATTATTGTTTTAAAAGAATTGCATAAATGAAGTCCAAAATCTAAGGACCCAAAAAGTACCGAGACTTGTACTACCTTCAGTCTTTGAGCGAACGGCACATAATATGGTTAATTCATTTTTCTAAGAGAATCTGAAGGCTCGAGGAGGCGCAGACAGCTGCCAAAGTTCAGCTAGATGCACCTAAGATAGGACATTAGGGGCCTCCTAAATTAGAAGAATAGTCTGTATCTGCTCTCCATACTATTGCTATCTGCATGCTATTGCTAGCCAAAGAAGCTCCATTGTCAGTGACTGAATTTCTTCGACTTAAATAAAAAGCCTTTGGATCTTTTAGCCGAGAAAAGACCTAATTGTCATTTTCACAGCTTGCTAATATTGAAAAGCTGTAGTAATCCTTTCAGAAGACCAAAGAGCCAGTAAGATCTCGAGTTAGCCATTTAGCTTCTAATCCTTTACGTGGATCAAAAATATTAGCTAGCAGTTGAAGTGGCGCTATAAATTATACTTTAAACGCCAACTGACGGTCTAGCAGGACATTCAGTTTAGGAGGACTTGAAGCAATTACTCAGTTCAACTGCCTGAAGTGAGTAATGAATGAACTTACACTTTGAGTTCTTTAAAGCTCTTTTCACGTGTCACTATTTCAACCCAGCATAATGCGTCGCTTGGATTAGGCAATTTTTGATCAACAAGTAAACTGTGATGCACCAATTCCGAAAAGTGGACGTGTCAGTTTTATTCTGTGGCAATAACTGGTTAAAAATAAAAAGTACTCGAACTTTAATGAAAACGTGAAGCGTCTGCTCTTTTATTGCTTTCTTCATTCCAATGTAACCCTATTGCGATTCAGCTAATGAGCTAAAAGTGGGAAACCCCAAAAAACCAACATTCGCTGGCGAATGGGGTGAATGATAAAGCAGTGGCTTCAGCAGGACCCACCCCTAAAATTTACGTTATCTGTAAGCCGTTTTTTCATAGTAATCCCTTCTTCACTGTAGTGTATGGTGGTACGGACCGATCTGACGCATTACTGTTTTGGGACGGCATTATTAGATTATTCTTATCTAGGGTAGCAGTGATCTCCTGAGCATGAACACACAAGTGCTTAGCACCAGCAATAGAGGTGCGAGGGTTAGCAGGAAAGTAGAAAATGAGCCGTAGCATTAGGTAGCAGCAGCAACAGCAGCAGCGGCTGTGGTGGCCGCAGCAGCAGCAGCAGAAAGATGGGTGGACTTTGCGAGATTATGCATGCATAATCTTCATTTACGAGTCTCACCGCACAATATTTATTCTTTGATTGACATTTGACAGAGAGAAGCTGTTATCGAAGATGTCTTTTTTGAATTTTAATCAGCAACATATTCATGCTGAATTCCTATCGTCATTCTCTGAATGCACTCTCATAAGTAGACACGTGCGGTATAACGTCCTTAAGTGCATTCACGTGCATTGCATACAAAAAAGACACTGCGATTGCCGCAGCACAGAGAAGCGGACATAATCTTAATTACAGATCTCTTTGCATGTAACTCTTTTCTCTAATAATAATAATAGTAATAATAAAAATAAGGCACTTATTAAAGCGCCCTCAGAGAACTCAATCTCTTTATAGGTGCTTTACATTTGCTGCTAAGAAAACACGGTCGAATGGTGAGTGGTATCATGCTTGATAAGCAGTATGAATAACATGGTTAGTGGTGACATGAACAGGGTCAGAATGCAAGTGTGGTTAGTGGCAGCATGCAACAGTGTCAGCTCGCATAAGCACATGAAGGAAAAATCACAGGGACCCACTAAATGCTGTCAAAATTAGGTCGGTTTTTAATTTCTTTTCAAATGTGGTCAAGTCAGGGGATGTCGTGACGAAAGTCGGGAGTGAGTTCTACGCTTTAAGAGCTTTTCTCCAAGAGCTGCTTTAAGAGGTTCCCATGATGTCAGTAGCAATAGCCACTGAAACTACAAAATTGCCTTGCCAATGTAGCCTCGCCAGATGATGCCGTGCCAGAAGTATTTATAGAAAGTGCCGAAAAAAACAGCAAAAGTGATGAATCTAAAGTGGACTCTCTGGGCAGGACAGTTGGCATATTTTTTCAGCAGAATTACAATGCCAACTACAGCACAGGAGCAACACTGCCTCAGAGCTCTTGACAGAGCCACTTTCCTATTTAGGCATATAACAGCAAAAACCGTCCTGGAGCGCCCCCCCAGATGCTGACACGGTTTGCTTCATGAATAGTGTCGTTTTGATTGGTAATACCTAAACCCAACACCTAATCGGGCCAGCAGCGTCTTTCTACCACAAATCTGGCGGCATTTTCAGAGCATTGTTAATTTAAGGCAGTCATTTAGTGGGGTTTACTAAATGAAGATCGGTGCTCTTGCCTGCAGTCAGCTACGACAGCATGGGCCCTGAAGGATTGGCCTACCAGAAACATTAGGTCCGGTGAGAGATGGTGTACGCTCAGTGTTATGATAATAATAATCACAAGATATATGTAGAGCAACCTAAGCGAAGTCAATCTCTTTCTATGTACTTTAAATTTCTGTCAAGGAAGCACGTCAATTGGTTAGTTATCACATTTAACGTGTCAGTACTCACAAAGCACACATAAGGGCAATGTGCAGACACTCAGCATTTGATGTTTTTAGGGACTGGTGCGTTTTTGGCTTCTTTTTAAATTTCGTCAAGTCAAAAGATGTAGTGACTTCAGTCGATATTTAGTTGTAGGTTGCCATTTGTGGATGGTGCATTTTAAATAAAAGAAATGCCTCCAAATGATTTTTATGTTGGTTAAAGGAACAGTTATTTGACCACCAGTTCAGCAGAGCAGGCAGCACGATGCGTAGCCTTATTTGGATTTTGTTCAGCTAGGTTGGTCGGCTATTGAAAGATAGACCTAAGTGTGTGTGACAGAATGAAATACACTGTTTTTGGGGGAGGACGCTGAGAAGCTGGTTGATAACGGAGCTGCGACGTTCACACCAGGCAAGCCAAGCTGCCGAGTTTTGCACTAGCTGTAGGTGCTTTATGGCCCATGCCCAAAAGCGTTCAAGAAGTGATTTACAGTGGTCGAAACATGAAGGTACAAATTTACAGAAAAAATTTAATGTAGTACCATGTGAAAGCTGGGGTGAACTTTTGTATGTTTCATAGCAAATTTAAAGCGCCTAGAAAAAGGCTGATTCTCTAAGGGAGCTTTATCAAGTGCAATATTATTAATATAGTTGAAAGTAGGCAGCTGACTCCAGAGCTGGCTTGTGTTCGTCTAGTCAATGGTCATTGTCTTTGGAACTGGACTCCCAAATTTCATGCACACGTAGCAGGAGAAATGCAAGCAGAGCACATTTCGAAGCATTATATGAACCAACGAGTTGAGAGATACTGACGTGCTAGAAGGGAGAAGGGATCAAAGTAAAAGTACAGCTGTGTGTTGCCTGCATAAAAATGAAAGTCTAGATTGGGCTAGGTGATTACATCGGTAAAAAGGAAAGGATAAATGTGAAAAAAGTGGACCTAGAAAATGTCCCTGAGGTCGCCCGGTGCGAAAAAGGCTGCCCGGATGGTTGTTGATGAATGACATCAATTTCCAGAAGTCGTTCGCCGATATAGGACCTAAAACAGTGCACTGCACTGCCAGTGACGAATTGGCGAGATGGGAGAGCTCACTTAGCTTTTGATGATTTTTAATACTTCAGAAATATAACGCTTTGAAACGAGCAGGGAGACACTACGCAGGTCTGCATTCCTTAGGTGATCGCCATACACTCATAGTAGTGCTGACTTGGTAGAGTGAATGGCTCTACAGCCTTACCAGAACATAGAACATACTAGTGCTAGCATTTAGCAGGAAAGCTGGCCGTTGGTGGAGGTCCGGCTGCACTTGTGTTCGCAAACTAGCTCTTTGCAATAACAGAAAAGGACAGCCTGTCAGCGCAGGATATAGAGGAAATTATTTGACAACCTCATTTAAGTAGCAGTGAACAGCCTTAACGGCAGTCACAACCGATTGCAGTTGGCATAAAAGGATCTCACACTGCTGTTTTCCAAACCACGACCTCGGTCGTAAAGACTAAGCACCTTACTTTCTAGGCTATCACGGCCCTTCGGAGACAGGTGACCGTCGTGGATTAGAACCGGAGCCAGTTCTGGCGGGCGGACGGCGTGGCGGGAGGCTGGATTTACAGCAAATATGGCTTCGTTTGCTCATAGAGCCAACTCACTTCCTGCTATGGGTACTGTACCCAAAGCAGGCTGCTAAAAGTGGTCATCAGAGGTGGTTTATATTTCCATTATAGCAACACATTTTGATATACTTCGGATTTAGGATGTTCTGTGGTTTAAATATGCTTATTTCGGTGTATGGCTCAGGAGTTAAGAGCTTTTGAATTTACGTATGAGGGTCTGATGATTAGATTTTGCTCTGAGGTTTCGGATTCAGTATTTAGGGTTTAGAAATAGACTTTACTTGAATAGGATATGGTGTTATTTATTCCAGTGGTGCTCAGCTGCTTTGCGACGGAATGCCTGCCCATATCCAGGCAGTATCTACGTCTTCTGAGCGTCAGGGTAATTGTTCTCGTCGAAGAGGACCGTACTAGCACCGTAAAGCGGCTTGTCTTGATTCTGTCCTGCTTCTGACCTATTAGAGTCCTGCTTCTATCTTTGGTATTTAAGGAAATTCGCATGGTCATTTTTCCCCTTAGCTTCGCATCCTTCTTGCCAGTCCACTTTCAGAGTGGACATGGCAAAATTGCGTTTGTTAGGGAGTTGGAAAATGGCTCCGCGATGCACCTACCGATCAAATGAAACCTGCCACGACTGCCCTTATCGCCCGCGGTCACATTATCTGTTTCTTTTACGTCAAGCTTGTCGCTTCCTTTAAACAGGGACTCTCGAGGAACGCCTCACACGTTTCACTGGTCAAGTCGTCTGCTATGCTTTTCGATGCAATCGAGAAGGCGTAACCTACCCGGAGTGCCTTTGATTTTTTGTTGGCTCAGTCTTGCCTCGGTCTTGGCGAAAAATTAATAACAATAATAATAATTTATTTCCATAGTGCTCTAAGATAACCGAATCTATATCCAGGCACTTCGCATATGCTACAGGGCTCTCGCCCAGACCAAGGCCTGAACGAGGTCGTGGGCTCGAGCGCCGCGGCTCATGCGAAGCGCCTGAAGAGAGCTTAGGCTCTCTTCAGATGCTACGCAAATCCATTATATATTATATATATATATATATATATATATATATGTGGTGTGTGTGTGTGTGTGTGTGTGTGTGTGTGTGTGTATGTATGTATGTGTGTATGTATATTTTAAACCAAAGACTGAAGCAGAACAGAAACATGACAGAAGGAAGACTCATTCGGACTCATCATTTCAAAGTGACTTTGTTATTACTGGGTTTTCGGACTAATGAAAACCGTGGTGCAAAAGCCGTTACAGCTCGTTCTTTATACTATTAGACGCTCACATTAACATTCTATTCTATTCTATTCTTATTCTATCTTCGGTCTTTCCTTAGGCATGGAACATTGCGTAATGCTGTAAGCCGAAATGCCGTCGCCTACGCAACGCGGCGGCTCTTGGCATGGCGGCTCCACTCCCTTCCACCCGCCGTCCAACGAGTTGGCGGGACCTGGCGGTCGAGAGCCTTCGATACCCTTATCTCTGCTCTTCTATTTTAATTTGCTCATATTGGGCTTGTGGCTACCGAGTTCTTGCAAAGCAGCAATTCTTGACAGTACAGGAAAGTGTAGCAGGAAGTAGTGGCTAGACTCTTTACCCCTCTCGTTAGTTCCTACCCTCACCATATCGAAACATCGTCCCAGAGTCGGAGACCATACGGCACGAGGGCTGCCACATCGAAGCTCGGGGAACGAATTCGAAGCACGCGAAGACTAACGGGCCATTGAGTGGGCTATTAGCGATCCGGTTAAGTTGCTAAACCACAACAACCCTGTCTGGTGAAGCTCGGGAGTCGCCGCTAAAGGTCGGGCAGCACCAGGTAGAACATCCGGGGCAACGACCCCACCCGGAAAGCGAAGGCGTTGCCCAGAAGCCTATTCCTTGGTAACTTTAACGTGATCCAGTTTAGGACCTTTAAAATCTTAGCAATATTAAGTGAAATTGTAATTTTGAAAGGATTCGTAGACGTGTACAGGAGCGTTCGTGCCCAGATCTTGAGCAAAATTGAGATGCATTAGACTTGCTCGACTAATTAGCATAATAATAGAATCTGCAGCCCATATAAAAGCTGTCGCTTACCAGGATAGCTGCTTCCTCCTGCGAGTTGCTGAGAGCGGCAAACCAGTGTTGTAACCTCAAGATGGCGAACGCTCCAGGCCGTTCAATTGATATGGTGGTAAGAATTCGAATGTCCATGCTAAGAAGCGAGTCATGTTGCTGCTGCTGCTGCTGCTGTCACCAAGCCTTTTTATCGCAGACTGCTTTTGCTCTAAACACATAATGTTTGTGCTGATTCTAATTCCTTCTTTGTGTATTTTTGTTGTGCTACAGATAGTGTTTACTCGCTTTACTTTTTCTTATGTGACGATTCCCTTCCTACCGACGTTTTGCATAGCTTTCAAGCTGAGTTGAAGCATTACTTTCAGCAAAGCATCACTGGCGCTGAGGCAGTCAGCCAGCACATTTAAAGCCGAGAATTATGTCTGCTTGCGTAGTTTGAGTCCTGCTGCGGGCCGATTCCGTATTGCCCACATTGAGAGGTGGCAATAGCCGGTAAGGCCAATGTGCTGCTACAGAAATAAGGATGTTGAGTTTGACAGCGTGTTTTCGTGATCTAGCCACTGCTCCAGTTAAGCTTGAACGTTCACTGCTGTTTGTGAATGTGCTGGTCCATCCATATCTCCACCGGCCTGTCCAATTCCATGCGCTCTTTGTCTGCAATGCCACCCCTTCCCCCATGTGAATGAGCGCCGACGACGCCGTCGCTCCAGCCACCGCCTTCGAACGCTAGGGCTGCTCAAGTAATCAGACCGATAATGAGAGACGCGATGGATTTTAATGCCTTCGTAGACTTGGCGTTGCGTAACTGCCCGCGGCTGCCATGTACAGCAACTGCTAATGCCGCAGGCAGCGCCTAGTGGGGTTCGCGCGGCGGTCGGCGCTGAGGCAACGGCCGAGCTTCGCGTGGCCGCCGAGTCGGCGGCGCTAGAGGCGGGCGGCGGCGACGGCGCGGACGACCGGCCGGCACTTAACGGCTCCATGGCCGAGGATTCGTAGATCGCGGCTCCTCTTGCAGCAGCTCGATTTACCGAAACAAAAGCTAAGGCCGCGCGCATTCATCGCCGATTCGAGCTTCCGACGCTCACATTCAATGGGGCTGCTAATCGCTCGCTGCTCGATAGCGCCATCTGCGCTTGACTGCGAGCAAGACAAAGCTCACCGGGGGCCATCGGAGACGATCAAAAGGCTCTGGGAGCTTATGGACGGCGCACCATTCAGCAAGAGAGGCTGTCTGCCCGCCAGCCCGCTGCACGCCAGTCCTGCTGCAGCCGCAGTTCTGGGCCCTGTGCGGAGCTGAAAGCGAACAGTGCACGCGAGCTTCGCATTTACCTATTCTCCAGGGGCTGGGAATGTGAGGCACTGAGCTTGTTCGATAGCTCTGGCTACAATAAGGCTGCTAAGTGCTGAGTCATAGCTGCAAGTACCGATACCAGACACCACCGCTACCATCGGCTGGCTGTCAGACCGAGGCAGCTACCCTGCGACTCAGGCGTTGGCCAAGTGCGTGGTGCATGCATAAAGTTAGGATTTTTCCTACCTCTACGGCTGTACACACCGAAGGGTCAATGCTCAACGGTGCTCACTGTTTACCTAGGTTTCCCAGTATACCAACTTGTGGATGAGGCAGTTAGGTAGCACTGTGGGACTTCTTGGAAGAGAGCTCAACGAGAATACGAAATAGCGCGATACCCGGATGGTGTGCATACATGTGTTTTGCAACGCATTGGCCACCTTCCTCGTGAAATGCATGTGCATGTGTACTAATGTTTGATCCAACAGGCAGGAAAGACAGAAAAAATCACGAGACTTGAGACAGTCTGGTAGTGGAGCCAGGTGATTGAGTGTGGCATTAGAGCTATGCATAAAATTAAGTCACTTAACCTTGACCATGTGCTCACAAGGCAAAGGGGCCAACGAAAACCGACCAGTCAGACCACAAGATCACGGATCATGTCTACTTCTCTGATTATGATCTGCTCCTGGTGAGTTTTATCCTTGGTGAACTAGTGCTCTTCGGCACTCTTGGGAGTTTTAACAGGACAAATAGCAGGATCAAAAATGTCTTTAGTGACAATTACTGAATAAGTGCTTATCTACCAATAATTAACTACAGTTAACCTTTTGGTAGTTAAGAGCAGTATTGCTACGGAGATTGCTTGTTTGGTAACGACGGGCGCGGCGATAACAAATGGCTTGTTCATTAAGCGACGATTAACTCTACTTGATTTCAAATTTGTTGACTAATTTTGTCACTAGACCGATTACAGTATCGGTCATCAAATCGAGGCTAGATCCCATCCGTTAGCACATCTTTGAGCAAGAACCATGAAGCTCGTCGTTATTGCTTGGCTATGCTGATATCATCCTGACTTTAATGAATTTGAAAGTATGCTGTACGCGTTGCTGAATTTAATTCATGGGGTGGCAACAAGATCTTGTTCTCGATGGCAGAAAATATGTAGCCTCGTTTCGAAACTACTCGTAAGATGTGTGACTTCCAGTCGAACACTGCACAATAGCCTAAAGTTTCACGATAAACCGTAGGCCGTGGCTCTAACACGATCAACTAAATAGTCACAGGGTTTTTTCAAATTTATCACCATAGCAAAACGCCAGTAAAGCCACTCAGTTTTAAGAGTGTGCCTAGCCAATTTCTGTAGCAAGGTTTCGTCTAGTCGTGATACATTTTTGAAAGCGGCCACCCTAAGTGGTGTATAATTTTCAAATTATTACACCAGCACTGCACCTCGCTATTACAAGACCACTTTTAGTTCGTGCAATCTGCTAGTATGACTGAAGACCCATCGTGACCCAGATATCATTGACTCACCATGGTTGCTAAGGGCGCTTGCTACATAATACAGTTTGATCGCGTGAACTTGATACAAATACTTTGTTAAAGATTTAAATATATTTTAATGCAACTGTTGTACAAAAGGCTCGTTCTGAATTTAGCTCGCCTAAGATTTGGCGCCAGCAAACCAGATTAACAAGCGCTTCCTGGTGACCGTAGTCGTTGGTATCTATGGGCTGTGGTATCTATGGGCGACGGTTTTCATTGACAGTGGTCTTGCATTTGATAGTACCAGTCATGTCATCTACCCCATAACAATGCGTTGTGCATGCTATTACAGAATATAAAATAAATTCTTGCATGATTTTAGCCTCGCTAGCTAGATCGCAAACGGCCAGGCTTTCGTTGCCTTGGCTCAGCCCGTTGCTAACGCCCAGGCGAATAGCGAGAGGAAGTGGCTTCTGAATACTGGGGTTCCGGCTTAATAAGAGTACGTGGAAGCTTTTATTGAAAAAATAGTGGGATAATAATTTATTTTTATCTATATTTATTGTGTAATTAGACAGCATGCCATAACACTTTACGTATTGGTAGTTACAGGGCAGTGTTGCTAAGGCGAGTGCTTAGTCGGTGACCATGGGCGTGACTATAATGACTTCCTGCCCCAGTTATAAGACCGTTCTTCAGTAAGCTACCGATCGTGCAGCATGGGGTTTAATTAGCGAGGCTCTGTATAGAGGGATGAATTCGCCACTTCAGAAATATGCAGAACTAAACTACCGCTGGGCAAAACGATTTTGTCTTAAGATCCAAGACGATTGAGTTTGTCTATCCAGTTCTTGTCGAAAGACGAGATCCTGTTTCGCCCTCGAAATCCTGTCACCAAACAAACGACCAAATCTGCGGTAGGAATGACGCCTTACTTGTGGTTAGGACTTAAAAATTTGCTCTTGGATTCTGATGAAGTTGCATCTGTTTGAAAGCTGTCGTTTGAACTGTTTTGCAGCATCTGCTTGATAAGTTCTACCAAAATAAAACTACTCTTAGCTGTAGTAATAGCAGCATCCACGAAATAATGTTGCTCCTCTACTATGACGCAGTTTAATGTAAGTGAAAAGGTAAAGTAAATGACTCTCCTTCAAATAGACTGTATACTTTTGTATATTTTGTCCGTTCTAGAACTCTGTATTGGTGAACGCCTCGGCGAGAACTGCTTTACTGAATGGGAGCTGGAAATTGACGATCCGGCGGAAGATGACGTGGTTGGCGTACATGTTCCAAAATTACGGCCGAACCGTCTGGATGACTTTTATGATAGCGCTCTTTTTCTCACTTATTGCTGGATTCATTGCTACGTACATGGTGAAGTACCACTACGGTAAGGTGTTGGTTTGTTGTTGGCTTTGAAATGACTCATTGATACTTGATTTGTCTTACTTTATGGCATTTGCTCGCCATACGACGGGTTAGAGTTGATTCGTTCTATCCCGTCTCCCTAGAATTGATATATTAATGATGTACATAGCTTAATAACTGCCATACTATATCCCCAGCTTTCTTTAGAGTTATACTATGTACTTGTGGGATTGCAAACACGACAAGCCAAACTCCTAGTTCACCAATCATTCCCACTTTTCCTTCTGTCTGTTGCTCGGGTAATGAGGCTATTGGTTAAGCATGCATGTGAAAGCCGAAGTGCGCTCTGACCAACACTAAATCAAAGTACTCCGAATTACAGATCTTTCATGCATAATTGAGCTGCTACAGCACTATTAGCCTCATTGCGTATCGTGCCCTAGTGTACTCATAGCGAAATCATTCGCACGTTTCTTACTATCATCTAAAGGTTATTAGTGGCAGATGCTTGTGAGTATGTATTTAATTGTGAAACTCAGTTCTACAATTCATAGTTCTGTACCCAGGCCAGGTTCGGTTGGCTAGGACAGGATGGCTGTAATGTGGTACTGGTCACCGGCTAGGCCGAGTCTGACCTATGGGCATTGCCAGATGTGCAGTGATGAGAGGTCACCAGGGCTCTTGGGTAAGGGAAGTTGGCTGAGTAAGTCACAGTGTTGGAGGCTCCCGGCCTCGCCGAGTTATGCACCTGGATGGGTGAAGTCGTGCTCCGGCGATGCAGCCACGCACGCGGAGGCGACGAGTACCCAAGGCCCGAGCGGAGCTGGATAGAACGCTCGTTGTGGTTGCTTGTATATTCCGAGTTCATCCTGTAACGTGTTTGTGGCCCTCCCGAAGAGCTTCCTCCGAAAGACGCCTGCTCACGGGGGAGGGGGTCACGAACACACTACAGAGGGAACTCGAAATACACTAGCCACAACACGGCCTAGTCGGTGACCCGTACCACATTACAGCCATCCTGTCCTAGCCAACCGCACCTAGCCTGGGTACAGTTCTGCCTTTCATGACAATAATGTTCACTCTCGTGCTAATATTTCTGCCATTCTCTTCTCCATTGTCCTTCACCTTTGCTTCTTTGCAATGGAATTAATCAAGGCTTTGTTAGTAAGACTGTTCTCGTTAATTCGTTTTCACTAGGCTAATGAAGTTATCCAGTGATTGCGAAATATGACATCAGCTGTGATTGTGTTCGATATGCGTCACTGCAGCTTAGCAATCCCGAAGTACCAATTTAATAATTTTGAGCTAGCGAGACGGAGACTCAAACATTTATTTATTCACTTAGTTTGTCACAACCATCGTAAGAAACCGCAAACTTTCGTCATGACACGATTAATCAAAGCTATTTAGCTCTCCAGCGGTGGTCTTGGTCAGGCATTGATTACTGGCTGCTTATTCTAGTACGCTTTTAGTGTAGTTTCAATTAGGTTGAGCATTGTTGGATTTCTTACCGGTGCCTATTCTGATAACGAGATCATTGTTAGTGCCTTCTTCATCACAACGAGCTTTAAAATTTCAAGGCATTGAGGAGAGCAGCTGTAACTGCGAGCGCATCGATTGGTAAAGCTTTTTGAGCCGCAGTCACTGCCGGCTGGACGCCGTTAAGAAGTTTGATCTCTCTGTCGATTGGCCGTGTTTGAGCTCTCGTCTTCGCGCGCAGATTCGGATAAAATGGATGAACACATCATTGAACATAACGCTATGGACTTCAAGAGACCTGGACAGCTCAATGGATATGAGGATAACGGATTGGTTGCCTCTGCTGAGCAAGTGCCGACTGACTTCCGGGCTACTTTTAACGAAGAGCTGATGGCCAATGGGACCATGACGTCCAGGTGAGCTATCACGACCGGTTCGCGAATCGTGCCTTGTCTTTTTCATGATGATGGTTTAGTGGCATTAGAATATCTTCCAGATAACGCATGTGGCGAGCCGAAAAACCCACGGTGACAAAGCTAGTAGGCTACCAAGCAGGAGAAGGCTAACCGACTCCTAAGATAGCCACCCGGCTTTGGGGGCAAAAAAAGCTTGTCATCGCTCAAAGGGGGACTACAGGACTGGCAATGCTGATTGTAAAGCGGGGGTCGTGGAGAGAGTCAAATATAATGACTGCCTGTCAGCTAAGCTCCAGAGCACAGCCAGCCTTTGGAGGCTAGAGACATTTTTTTCCAGACCAGCCGACTGCACGAGCTTTGCTAAATGGGTCTTTAAACTAGGTCATAAGGCTGCCATCAGGCTAAACTTTGAGTAGTGGCGTCATAGCTAGACATAAACGGGTGAGTTTGTTGATACCCTATCTTATCAGTTGGAGATGTCATGGCTTATTGCATTAGCTAGGTCTTTTGTGTGCTTGTTCGTGCTGCCACTGCGCCTGCCACTTCTAACTATATCTACATGTTAAAACATACAAGCAGATTTAACAGCCTCTTTTGTATAGAGGCAGAAGAACCTTAAAGGCAATCACCACCACTGGCAGTGGCAACCAATGATCGCCCAACGCATGATTCGTACCCACAACCTCAGGACCTTGGTCGTGAAGAGCAGACCCTTTACTTAGTGGACCATCACGGCTGAACAAACCCTGTTTATGCCACAACCAACGATGTTATGCCCTATCACATTTTGAATTGCAACACAAATTATTTGGCCATGCCTTCTCTACAGCATCTGTACATATTATAGGGAGAGCTTTAGTTCTCTGAGGGGGCTATACCAATTTATTAGTAGTAATAGTGGTTGTAGTAGCACCTTCTCAATAGGCCCTGCATTAGTCTGCCGTGAAATTTCCCTAGCCCAGACTCTCTTAGCATGCAATTTTTTCTAACGGAAGTTATTCTGAGGGCGACGGTGTTGCTCGTTAGTCTCTAATTCTAGAGGCAAAGCTCAATTTTCCTGCGTTGATGTTGATGAGATGTTTCAAGTCATACATACTGCATACCTTGATTTGTAAGGTTTGCGATCACCTCCACCACCGCATCTGGTAATACAGTTAATTGCTGTTTTTGTATTATTCTTTAGGCGCCAAATTCGAAGCGTCGAAATGTGTCACGATGTTATAGCCCAGTGTAAAAGGTTCGTACACTACCAGCACACCTCGAGCACTGCCAAGTCGCAGCTGCGCGGCTGCACCCGCAGTGAGTTTCACTCGATTCCCAGCCGGTCCCTCGAATGCCACCTCGAGAAGCTGAAACTCATATGCCTCACTGAGGCTCCAGTGTGCGCCAGCGGACCCAGAGATATCTTGTGGATGAAGAAGGAGCAGTGCCTATCCGAGTGCGAGCGTGAGTTGTGGCGCCATGCAAATAACAGGCCGACCGCATTACCGGCTTCGAGCCACTGCAGCATGGCAGCGCTGCCGCTAGACGCTGGTCGGCGAGCAGCGAAATAGTGGGCTTTTGAACGCTGATTGAGATCCGGGGCGCTCGCGCTGCGTTTCAGTCGTCCGTCTGGGCTGCCTGGTCGCCTTGCTGCCGGAAGGAGGGGTGCTTCCGGCTCGCAATTGGAGGCGGTGCAAAGCGAGCTGCTTCCACCAGAGCATCGACTGGGAAAATGCCAACTACAGCATTGACGACGAGGAGGATGGTCTTAGAGCATCGGGCTCGGGCTCCGGCGATGGCAGCACTAAGATCTAGCAGCAGTGCTCGCCGCTTGGCCTCCTGCCTGTCCGCCCAATGTAGCTCTTAGGTATTAGGTGTTCGGTTTTTTGGTTCAATAGTGAGCCAGCACGTGAGCTAGAGCACCAGCTCCGATAGTGCACTCGCTATGCGAATGGCTCCGTCATCCGCAACCGTCGTGCTTCATTTCTGCTGTTTTGAGTTTGGCTACTTCTTATGTCTTTTCGACGCGAAATTGATCGTAGAATAAATTTTGGGCGATGAAACGTTGGCTGTGTTTCTTTTAACCCACTCAGCTGCATTGGCAACAAACTGGTAAGTACTCAATCACATGGCTGCTTCTCAGTTTTAAGAAGAATGATACCACACAATTTTATGGCGGTGAAGGATACTGAACCGCTTACTAGGCAGTACACCTTAGCTGGAAACACTATACGAGCTGATAAGTGGCAATAGCAAGCACAGTTTCAGCATGCGAAACCAAATAATGAACAATAGTCATAATCAAACAGGTGTTTTCGTGAGCACGTGACGAAAAGGCCCCCGAAACACTGCGCTTAGGCTTTGAGTGAGCTTTGGAAAACTCTCCAGCGTAATAAGTACTCCGTCCATGTGGCTTTATGGAGTGACTGACGGAGGTATGTTACGCTAGGTTACGCTACACGACGACGTATATTGCAGTTAAAACTGCAAGTCTGAGAATCAGGCTGTACATTTAACGCTTCCAGCCCAGCTCTTGACTAGAGCATTCTCAGGCACGTACCTTTCTTTTTTAAGTAGGGCTGCATCCAAACTGCCTCTCCCCTACACCCTTGGTGTGGCAACCGCCTACGTTAGAACGTACTATATATCAATACGTACACTTATTTACGTATTGCATTATGCATCAGGGCTTATGTACACTTCCAACTAATGAGAGTTTTAAACTGTGCGGCAAAATAGTTGGAGAGTTACTGAAACGGAAGCAGTAGGACTTCCGGTCTCCTAGACTAAATGTCTTCGCTGCCTTATAGCGCATTATCCGAAGTGCGCCGTCGAAATGCTTTTTAACGATGGTTTTGTATTAATGTGGGTTCACAGAAGTTTCCACCTCAGTTGCAATTGGAGACTTAACATGTGCAGTTGCCACTTTTTTACGGCGTACGGCAGTGGGGTGCCTGACAGAATGGACTTATTGCCGCAACGAGTGCTCACCGGCGGCTAATGAGCTGGAGTCATCAGACAAAACTTTCAGCACTCGGAACGACCCGACGCATGGAAATTTCCGACAAAGCCGAACCTCGGAGCGCGGCCGGCAAGTCGCAGACGCTGCGTCGATACGCGCAGCCGACGCCGACGAAGACGCCCCTACCTGACTATGTGCAGTAATTTCCCTTGGCGTAGTGCAGTCTATTCGACGGCCGTAGAGAGGCACGGGTAGCCAGTGGCAACCATTGCGCGTACAGCTCTCATTGAAATATCGAGGCGGAGCTGAACTGCCGCACTCAAAGCCCGTGGTGCACTACTGAGCCGAATATCGCACGACTCGGGCGCTTCGTGCTGCCTAACCTTGATAATGACGAAACTGTTTGCTTACTAGTAAAAATCAGGAGACGCGAATGATATCTAGACTGATGTGTAGCCGATTCTGACTAAAACTGCTGCGAACGTTTGACTGTTAGGATAAACTTGAAGAGACAGCCAGTAGACTTGCTGGAAGTACGTTATCCCTCCAGTCGATAAAATACCACCAGCACACTGGCAAGAGGATCCGGGCTGCGCGCTGGGGGGGGGAATGTGCAGCTGGTCACTACAAAGGACGCCAGGGCCGCAGGGATACAGGACCGCGACGGGGCATATCGCTTTTCTTAATGATCCTTATTTGTGTGAATATTGAAGCCGATTTTTGAAACGCATTTTGTTTGTTTGCAGCTCGCTTGTAAATTTATGCGAAAGTTGGACCCAAAAGCCGATTCAGGCGGGACCTGGCCGACCATCGAAAGGGTGGCCGGAGGAAAGTTTGCAGGAAGATTTGGAGGAGCGGAAGCATTGGTCAAAGCCTAAAGCCTTAGCCGGAGACTACTGTATAGGACAGGCTACTATATTAGCGCCCGTAGGCATGCTTCGTGTATAACATTATTTTAGCAGTCACTATTCGCACAACTAGTGGGTCGTAAGCAAGGTAGCGATGTTATGAACGGCTGGTTGCTGCGTTTGGGCGTCACAGCCATTCTCCAAGGCAACAGATGCTTCATTCCTTAAAAGGCAAGCTGCTCGGCGAAAAGTACTTCCGGCGAACTGACCCAGGCGCTTTAGAGCCGATACACAGCGTTGGACTAATTGAGTAACTTAGCGTAATATATTATTTAAATTAAATTGGGATGTGGGCAACGGGTGAGCGGTGTCGATAGGAGAGATTTCCTGAAAGAATTTAACCGAGCGTCTAATTTGCATAATAAAAGACCTCTGGCCTATATAATTGCTGACCTCGCTCAGGAAGCTGCTGCTTTCTGCTCCCTGAGCTGTGCTGAGGACCGGTGGCTGTGCTGAAGACTGAGCTGCAGACAGAAGATGATGTCTCACTACAACAACGATATGTCAAGCGATATGGTAAGAGTTATTTCGATGGAAATTGTGCTAGCTTGCTCACTGTCAAATGGCAATAGGGTATCAGAAGTTTCCTAACCATTCTTTTGTTTGTCGACTTTGTACTGATAATTCTGCGTAGCATCTACTTTAGATCGTCAACGGCTATGCTAAAGTCAATACTCTCACTGTGCTACCTTGCCGTTTCGTCAATCAGGTCGTAAGCACTGCCGTTCTAAATATATTGTTGAAAATGGCCATAGCCTGGGCTTGGTAATGGTGGACCCTCCTATGTCGTACTGTAATGGCAGGGTTCTCTCCCAGAAAAAAGATGTTTAGCTGTCCTTGCCTGAGATTTTACTTAGAAAGACCACTGGTGTAGGCACCAGATTTGGTGAGGATATTGCTTTTGGCAAGGCAATCGGCACAGTGAGCTCACAAACGTCTAAATGTCTACATTCACCAGAGAAACCAATAAACAAGCACGCAAAAGCAGACGTTATTATCGTTCTTGCGGAATACATGAATTGATTTCAAAAGCTTCTGCGAACTCTGGCCATCGATACGTTTGTTCCAGCTGACGTTGCTAGCTTGATGCCGCTGTGGTCGCTGACGGCGCCGGCGCAAAGCGGCTTCGAAGCAGAATATTCACGCCTGGACGGCTCCATTTAGTCAGATCGGCTGCTGCGGCTGCTGCAGGTACAGCCGAGGCTTTCAGCAGCGAGGAGGGCCGTATCCGATCACCATTCAAAGCGGCCCTAATCGCATCGCTCTAAAGCCGGTTTCGCGCAGTCGCGCGTTATGAAGAGGACTCGTGGAGTAGCAGGCGCGACTTTGGAGCCAGTCGGCTGCTATAGGGATTGTTGTTGCTGAGCCAGGCCCTATTCTCTGCGAGCGCTCGGCGGCGCACTTAGCTACGACGCGATCCACGAGCCACTGGCTCTCTCGACAGCGCCCGCTCATTGTAGTGCTCGACGGCCCTAAGCTACCGCTCGTCTAACTAGCCTCCCTAGTGATTTCACAGAGCTCTGCTTAATGCAGCCTTCGAGCTTCCACTTACTGCGAGCCAGCTGCCCTGCCGATTTCACGGAGCTCTGCATAATGCAGCATTCGCCCTCCCACTTGCTGAGCTAGCGGCTCTTCCGATTTTACGGAGCTCTGCTTAATGCAGCCTTCGCGAGAACAGCTATTGTACGAGACTTCCAGCTGAATTCATATAATCTGCATAAACCAGCCGGGAGCTCCAATGTGTTGCTCTATCTAACGCAGTGATTGCATGCAACTCTGCTTAATGCAGCCTTCGCTCATCCACTTGTTGAGCTAGCTTCTCTTCCGATTTCACAGAGCTCTGCTTAATGCAGCCTTCGCGCGCACAGCTGTTGTACTAGTCTTCAAGCTGAATTCATAGAGCTCAGCATTAACTAGCCGGGCGCTCCCACTTGTTGTGCTAGCTAACGTAGCGATTATGTGCAACTCTGCTTAATGCAGCCTTCGCTCACCCACTAGTTGCGCTAGCTTCTCTTCCGATTTCACAGAGCTCTGCTTAATGCAGCCTTCGCGCGCACAGCTTGTGTACTAGTCTTCAAGCTGAATTCATAGAGCTCAGCATTAACTAGCCGGGCGCTCCCACTTGTTGTGCTAGCTAACGTAGCGATTGTGTGCAACTCTGCTTAATGCAGCCTTCGATCACCCACTTGTTGCGCTAGCTTCTCTTCCGATTGCGAAGAGCTCTGCACAAAGCAGCCTGGGCGAATACAACTGCTGTACTAGCTTTCAAGCTGAATTCATAGAGCTTTGCATTAACCAGCCGGGTGCTCCCACTTGTTGTGCTTGCTAACGTAGCGATTGTATGCAACTCTGCTTAATGCATCCTTCGCGCTCGCACCGGTGTTAGATATGAAGCTGATTTGATAGAAGTCTGGGCAGATGCAGCCAGCGTGGTAGTACTAATTGGGGTAGCCTCTCTGCTGATATAGCGACGCTCTTCGTAAACCCTTCGTAGCTCCTAGAACTCACATTCATCGTTAACACTGTCACCATGGAGCCCACGTTTCTTCAAGGTTTGACAAGATTGTTCGAAACGATCGTCTTCTAGTGTATTCCACTCTTCACCATGCCATACCTTGCACGTATACTGAAACTTAACATTCAGCCCGAAGCTTGGATGAATCTCTTGCTCAAACATGGTTAATTAAGAATTTTTTAATGCTGATCACAACCTGACTTTCACCAGGGCTGAATAGTTGGCCTGCCGACATGCCCCACTTTCACGACGAAAACCGAGGAGCCTAGTCTAAATGTGCCAAGATTGGAATGTAATTTACTGCTATTGCTTGCTCGGGAAAGCTTGCCAAAGCTGGCAGGGGCAACGGATATAAACCGAAGTGAGGATGCGTCAGAGCCCAGCCAATGGAGTGAGGGTTGGGAAGGGACTCGAGCGCCATCGGATCGTGTTGAAAGACGTGTCGGATCTTTAACATCTGAATAGGCGCGTGCAGAATTTCTATGATTGGCCACGTCACTCAGGGCCAATGTTCGGTCAAAACCCATACAACACCCAGCTCTGCCCACAGCCAAATAAAGAGTCCGATTCATCCACCACCCTGTTGTTGAGGGCGCTCTCGGGGAGAGGTGGGTGGGTGGCCTTTGGAAGATCCTGCTTTCCCGAATGCTTACGCTTTCTCTGCACCAAAATATTTTAAGAAATACGCAAAATCTCCATCTCAGGCTCAGTGGGTAGAGGCGCGAAACAACAACAGGGCGGCGACCTCGTCGGCGCCAGATTCGACAGCGGAGGCAGAAATGGCCATGCAAGTGCATGCAGCAGTTCATCTTAGCTCACGTGCTCTCGCGAACAGAGCAATCGCTAGCTATTGTCTAGCTGTGTCAGTGGAACACGGAAATTGTGCTGCTCGGCGTCTGCAGTGGCGGCTGCAGTGCAGCCGTTCGTTTGCTGGCAGTTCATTCACGCGGTCAGCCATGCTTTTTGCGCCTTAGAATACGACCTTTGAGGGGGCCTTCGAGGCGACATCGGCTCAAACGGCCCTACTGGACGAGAGCTGGACCTCCAGGGTAGGCCGACGAATTAAATACCTGCCACGTCTGCTATGCGACGCCAGACGACCGGTTTGGGTAACGCTGGGCATCGCGCTCGCACTGACAGTGGTTGGTGGAGCTGTTGTCGGAATCGCCTTGAAGTACGAGTACGGTAAGATCGCCAGAAGCATGAGATGCGACTGAACCTGCATTGAATTAAGTTTATTGTTGGAAATAATGACAGACAAGCCTAACTGCCGAGTCTTGTATCAAGTGTAAGCTTTTTGATCTAGAAGCAGGGAAATCTGCGTATTGACTTACTGGCGTCTAGATGGAATGTCGCGAATATGTGGACCGGCTTGGCTGTGGTATTCTTATTTAGGAAGGCTTTATTTTTTGGAAGTGCATGCAACTGGAAGTAGGCAGACGCGGCTGTCAAGCTGATTTGGTCATCTAGGGGAATTTCAATTTGGAAAGCATGGAGACCCAGATTTAAAGCAGGCATTACATGACACAGGCTGACCGAGTATGCCGCGCTCATTCTAGAAAGCAATGAGCAGCCGAATGAAATCCTTAAGCGAAGGCTAATTTGACTCTTCTCACTTCTGCTTAGATCTAGAACATCCAAGGACCGTTGAACTTCTGCAGCAGCAGCACGAGTTGCACCAGGAGATCGAGCATACCAACCAAATGTTTGGACGTGAGCCTGGCCTAGTCACCTCATTTCCGTCAACCATGTCTCCAAATCAAGGATCTCGACCGTAGGGTGCTCGCAGGCCGTAAGGGGCGAACTTTAATGTTCCTGGCAGTGCAGTACCCCTATTGAAAATTGCCTTTTTTGTTAATTGCAGACGCTGGATTAGAAAAGCCGATAGCCCTATGTGTGAGATGGTCATTGACAGCTGCAAGAACCTGCCTTATGCCAACACATCGATTAGTCAGAATGTGCAGCAGCAATTCTACGACGCAGCTAGAGTTATAACATCGCTGCTTCCGCATTGCACGACCGGCGGCCTCGATAGAGTGTGCAGCTTTATCGCTCCTCCCTGCGAGTCCGGAATTCAAATCGAAGCTGAGAAATGCCACCTGTTCTGTGACAGTGAGTATTCTTTTCGTACTGGTCTCTCTGCACGATAGCAGCGGCTTCCTGGTAACACGCAGGCCTCCCAGCTTATATGCTTGTGCACGTGACTTTATTCCGAATGTAAGTATCGGCTCTTTTGTGGTATCATGACATAATTTTTTGAATAATGCCTATCTGAAAGTTAGGGGTCATCTCGTCAAACTAATGAATTTATCAAATGCAAGGTCACTTCCTGTACAGGGCATCCGGACTTTGTGCGGGTACTACACGAGACACCCATCTTGAAGGATAGGTCTGCCGATTTCTGAGGAACACTAGATTTTTCCATTGCTAGTGAGTTGTTTTTATAGTTTCCACTTTGCAAAACATAGCTGCCATCCAAATTTAATGACAGCATTCCATATTGCAAGAGATTTAAGCTGCTCCGTCAATCAAGCAAGAGTGTACGTAGCGTGAAAATAGGTGGACCTCTGGCAGCTTACGCGTTTGATACCCTGGACTTAAGGGGCCCCTCTCATGGCTGATGCCCTTTGTTAAAAAATGCTCTAATTTTCTCTGTGATTCAACCTCAAACATTGCTGTACAGCGCCAGTGACGCCTAAATGAGATGACAGGCGCTTAAGGAGGGCTGTCAGATGATCAGTACCTGACGCTGAGGAGAGATCCGTCAGAACAAGCATATAATCTGTATTCAAGTTGGAGTTCCTGAATAGGTCGTTCTACTCTGACAGCAATTCCGAGTTTGTGCAGTGATAGGTTCTACAGTTTGACTTTATAACTTATTTGCCATGATGCGCCTAGCACTCTTATGCTATGAAAGCACGTACCGCTTGACAGCTGGAGCCTGGAACCGTTGTAGTGTACGCTTTCCACTGCTTGATGAATGACTCGGATGCTTCGTCAGCGCTGCCAAGATATATTGGCTTGCACGACACCTGCGCCCAGGCATGCGCAGAGGCGCTGGAAATCAAAGCGCCGGTGGCTTACCAGTCTTCCGTACGTCCAGCCCTTGGTCAGGCGTCTGACGAAATTGAAGCTGGATTCAACTAGCCCTTCTCGAGGAAGCGTAACGTCTTAGATTGCTTCCGCATGCGCAAATGAGCAACTCCTATAGGTTTTCTCTTGTTTGCTCAAATGTAGCGCTCTCGTGTGCACGCCTGCGGCCTGTTCGATGTAGCAATTACTCGATCAGAGAGCTGCAACGGTCAAGTGCATTGTGTGATTTGCAAAGGCAATAAACGTGGGATTCGTCCTGCAAGCTAAGCTATTCTTCCATGCGCCGGGCAGCCAGCTAAAATTGATTAGGCAAGGAATGCTCGTGCATTCACATGCAGATAGCGATATCAACTTAGATAATTTCCTGTGCACTCGTGGCTGGTGAGAGTAAATGACAAGGTTCCGAACAATTGTCAGTATTAAAGCATGAGATACGTATATCAGTATAGGCATGGTGTAGGCAATGTGAGAACATCGTCGGGCAGTGATTCATTCACCAAGAAAACTATGAATTGGAATTTTGGTCTCATCTAATGAATTCGAAATGTGGAGCGAATATATGGCTGGCGCTAATGGGCAACGCTTAATTCAAGTAAAAGGTCTTGGTTGATTAAAAGCTGCTCAATAGGTGATTACCGATACATAAAACTCGTTTAATTCAGCGAATGGCAGGTCAATGTGAAGGCATCTTGGGTGCAGCATAGTGTGTATCTGATCAGGTTATTCACTTCGTGAGGGACAGTCCTAGTATAGCGATTTACTGAGCATGGGTAGAATGTGATGTAAGCTAGCATCATTAGAGCTGACGTTTCTGAAAAGAAAAGACTTTAATTTAGTCGATGTGAATTAGAAACCGACAACTGTTAATGATAAAAAAGTTGCAAGCTTGCCTAAATCCTCTTTTCTGTAAAATTGTATTTACTAGGTTAGGATGGAAGTACTTACCTGCAGCCTGCACATCTGAGATAAAGCCAGCGTGAGCCAGCCTATGCTCATGAGTTGGTTTCAATTGCACTAGAGGTAGTGGTAAACAATATCTATAAGCTATTAGTTAGGAATACATCTTCTAGAAGTCATAAATCTAGATAATACCAAGGATTTTAGTCAGGCCGCAGCCATACTAACGAATTTCTTAGCGAAAGAGTGTATAAATCACAGTATTACGGTGTGAAATCAAGAGGAGTAACTTATATAGCGCGACAGTGACTCGCGGATCAGGGCTTGCTGCAGAAGACCCATTGCCTAGCTGTAATCAATGTGAACAATCTAACGTGTCATCGACTGCTACAGTGATGCATTTAAATATGAAATTGGTACCAATTTTGAAGCTGATGGAGCTGTTTTAATCAACAGAGAGATACAATTTATGGTTCCTCCCTGAAAGTTTCTCTAGGGTCTTAAAAATAATCTTTGCAAAGCATCTTTAAAGGCTATCTAGTAAACTAGCCGTGGTTGATCCAAGCAGATACCCTTCTACTGAAAACATCCTCGGGATGGCAATGCGGTTCCAAATCCCTCTGCAGGAGGTTCCACTTCCTGAAACTGTGCATGTAATAACTGATCTGCTGACTCGCTTCCTCAGTATATGCGCAGGACCTAGAAAGACTCAGATGCTGTGTTTACACTATCCACTTTCCTAACAAATTGGCACCAATTTGTTCGCCAATTTCCCTCGGATTTGGGCTTCTACGTGACCACAACTTGGGGACGTGCCAAATCGGCCGGTTGTCACGATGTCGAAGTTGCTTTTACTTAATGCCTCCTAGCGATACCAGCCAACCGACCACAAACGCAGGGCGTCGTCACATAAGCTTCTTGCGACCAAAGCAACAATGGCAGGCGTTCGAACTCTCAAGTTTTGTCGAGCCGTTCGGGGCAAGTTACTGAACATGGGAAGCGTATATTACAATAATATAACTTATTTGCATAGAGCCCTGAGTGAACTTAATCTCTATTCAGGCTTTTCACACATGCCTCCGGGCTCGAGCTTGGTCATCAAATATTCACCTTGAGCTTGGTCGAGGCAAACACCTTAACCACAGGTTCATATCAGCGAGGCGTACGCATTGTAACTATGTCGCGATGAGTTGCCGCCGCAGGAACCGAATGAGTGGTCCCAGGATTCAATTGGTGTGATGATAATGGACTCCTTGGATACCTCGGGCCGGCTTTGTGGTTACGCTTTTTGATTGCTTTAACTACCGTCGCAGAGCTGACTTCACTGGGGCGCGTCATTATTTTGAAATGTACACGTGTGTTTCATGTTTTCAAGTGATGCTCTGGCATCCATTTAGGACTGAACCACTTTTTCTAAAAGCTCCCCGATAAGACGTCCCTCGGTTGGAAGATTATTCACAGAAACTCATATGCCTGATAGCAATGTGCTAATTCTGGTTTGAAAATGTCTTACAAAATTGTTTTGTTTACCATATTCTGGTCATCTGTCAATAATAAAAACTAGAGATTGTATTTATAACTTACAAGCAGCTCATTGCCTGTGGAGTCGCTTTGCTGAGTCATAGTCGTGTCGTCACGGTAGCCAACGCTGCGCCATCTTGCAGCTTCACGGAAATGCGCCATCTTGCCATGTGATGGAGGAAAGGGTGGGCTTTTCCGCTTTAATTAGTAGAGATCCGTTGTTCACAAGGCCAAATCCAGAAAATTCCACATTCTTACCGTTTTTTCGCTATTCCCCATTTGCGGGAAAGTCAACAGTCTAAACGCAGCTTCAGAGAGCTATACCAATATTTTATCATAGCTATAATGATTACTATTAATATTATTATTTCAGCACTGGTACTGTGGCTACTTAAGCAATAAAACCTTTGCAATAAACACTGCGAATTTAACGAGAGCAAATCCTTGGAGGGATATGAAAGAATAAATAATGAATAAAGAATAAAAAAATAATAATAATAATAAATAAAGAATAAAGAATAAATAAAGAATAAAAGAAAGATGAAAGAAATTGATTAAGTCAGCTACACATGGCACTAAGAATAACAAGCCGCTGGAGCCTAAGCACACAGGTGTACCAGTGATAGCAGTTAGACCTTAATAGCAAGTATAGGTCGTTAATTAAGAGCTGAAAGCTCCACATTAATAATAACGATACTAATAAGTCATATTTATAGTGCCCTATGAGAGCGAAATCTCTAGTGAGGTGCTTCACGACTCAAATAAAGTCAAGCCACGAAGTCGTCAGTGATAAGCAAGGCATAATGCATGGTAGGCATGCATAAGCACACAAGTATCACGCCGAGACAAGCAAGCAGGTGCACACGAGAACAAATCCACGGTCACCCATTAGCAGGACCCCTTTCAGCAAATGCAGTCGCGTGCAGGTTTGCTAAGCAAATCGGAAAAAGATTAAGCTCAACGGAAGCCTACATAAAACATATGAAGTCATTAGAGGCAATGGCGAACAGCATCAGTGGCGCAGCGAGCTGACGGGAGACAGATGTCTGCAGGCGCCAAGGCCATGGGGGCGCCAAAGGCAAAATGGATTACGAATATTTTTTCTAAATTGCTTACATGTTGGAATACCAATCTTGATTTAAAGCAAGCCCTTTTTTCAGTGTACTAGGCCCACCTGCTACGGGCCAATTCCGGCCGAGAACAGCGAACCCACTTTTGGGTAACGAGATAGCTGTTCAGCTAGCGTAATGGCCGCTCGGGCCCATTTCCTCGATCTCTAATTAACGGCGTCTGTCTGAGCCATTTTTTTCTGTGCACGACTGCTCGAGAAAATCCAACACAATGGACTTTCTGGTCGAGCTAGTTTTGTATAGTTATGTACGACAACGATTACCGTGCGACTTGTGACCTGGCTAATATAGGAGGCTTGTGCCTTACCACAGTCGCTCTTCTCGTGCAACTGTCCGCCGGTCGGTGAGTTTAGCACCGAGCGTGAGCTGCTGTAAGCCTGCTAGCGATTCAGCTGAAATTCATCTCCAAGTTTCAGCCGTAAAATGAAGGCCACTGTGGTGCTTTTAATAATACGGTTTATTTGCTGATTTTGAGCGCATAATATCAAGGGCTGTATTTTATCGTTGGCGTATATGTCACGATTTGACACTAAAGACACCACTCGAACTTATGTCTTTCATTGTTAGTTATGGAGAAGACGTGTTTCCTAATGTGAGTATATATATATATATGTAATAATAATTAATATATATATAATATAATTATATATATATATATATATATATATTTATTTTGTATAGCGCCCCAAGAGAACTTAATCTTTCTTCAGGCGCTTTACATATGCCTCGGGGCTCCAGCTCACGACTTCAGCCAGACCTCGGTCGGGGTGAGCACCTTGACAGCTGGACCATAGCCTTGCAAGTTTCTTTGACCACAGCTGTATCAGTTGCCAATTGTGAACGTTCGTAGGGCAAGCTCAAGATATTCTTGTTGTACCTGAGAGCATCAATGGGGCACGATCGACTCTCTAATTTGCCCTTGTTAAGCATAGAGGACGAAACACTGACAAATATTGACATTCGAACTGTCATAGACCAGTTTGCCACGTTCAAGGCCAGAAAAAAATCCTCTAAGTTAAAGCTGTGATAGCCACCTTGTACCTGCTAAACTTATGACACAATATGCCTGCTAGCATGGATTTTTGCATTTCTTCTGTGGCGGAGCTATCTTGCAGCAATTTTTGACGAGGGGAGGGGCGTCATTTGTAGCTTTCTCCTCGGGCGCCGAAAGGTTGCCTATGAAGGTCTACGTCTATGAACAGCACCAGTCACAGCGTACAGCTGCTAAGTTGGAGCCTAAGTATATCCAACAGAATATTACTCGAGACGGGTTTTCATACAGTTAAAACCGTCTATTTTGATATAGTCTCATCGAATGAATGTCGTTCAGGACCCACAAAATTCTTCTCACGCTTTATAATGTGTTGCGATTTAGCAAGCAATCTTGTTCAGCTGCTGCGTTGTATATCCTCGACTAGCCCACGGCAACAACCATTGCGGAGAGCATAGTGGGACGGATGGAGGTGGGGTCGGCTGCCCCATGCAAACTAGTCAAGTGCCAGATCAGGAGGGCGTGATCCTACGTAAGGCGGGCGTGGCGCAAGTAGGTGGCGACCTACCGGCAGACGACGCTCCTTTCTCGCGCCGGGCCACTGCCACAGTCCGCCTCGCCGGCTATTCGTTGGCGGCTGCAGCGGAGGTGAGAAGGCCAGCTTTGGCTGGCAGCCAGTGGGCTCTGCCGACGGTGGAGCCGTCTTCGCGACCGCCGGCCGAACGCGTCCTTGTTTTGACTTTCCGCCAGTACGTCGGCCTGAGTGGACGAGATCACTTCCCGCCAACTACGCTCCACTCCCAGTGGAGCGTAGTATAGCGGCAGCGCTAGATCACCTCGGCACATGACCGTCGTGTCTTGTGCCGCTACTCGAGAGCTATCCAAGAGTGTCATGGCCCCATGAACGCCCGTATCGTCGATCGAGCTCGCAGCTCGTTGGTCATTGGAAACCATTGCCGCACACGCTGTGCACAGACGAGCAATTAGGGCCGGCTGGCGATACCGAAACGTTGGTGGCTTGCTAGCCGTAGCCACTCCCAGGGATTTAATGCAGTCAAATAGCTGTCAATAGGGATTGATTTTCAGGCTTCGGGATCAAAAGAATGAAAGCCACTGTCTCCAAGGGTTTTCAGGTTTTTTTATAGGCAGAGCTTAACGATTTGAGTCAGACAAGCGGGTGGTTCGATACCGAATCTGGTTGGTGATTAATTTTTGATAGGCATGCTGTAGCAGAGAATCAAGGGACCTAAAATTGAGTGACAAAAAATATCAGCTGATTTAACAGCCTCTTTTAAATAGCGACGGAAGATCCTTTACGGCTATTACCATCGCTTCCAGCGACCGTAAAGGATCGTCTACAGCAGTATTCGAAACCAAGACCTTGAATTGTTAGAAGAACCGCCTCACCTAGTGTGCCATCACGGCTCACGGTGGTGGCGGGGCTCGACAGGAGCGGCAGTGCTTCGACAGACAGCTCCGGTGAAGGAGTTTCCGTCCTAGGAAGAGCGGTGGATAGTATCGCCCACGGGAAGCAGCTGCCACGTTCCGCATTCGTACCGAATGAAAGCAGCTTAGTCATTGAGTGCGCGACTGAAAACTCTCCTACTTTGTGCCCACTTGGTCTTGGCGGCTTTGCAGAGGAGTTACAGACGTAGAAAAATTGCATTACCTTGCATTCTTGGATCTCATGCGCAGCTTAGGGCCGTTGTCCGAAAGCTGATGCCGGTTTTGGTCAGGGCTGTAGGCTGAATGTCACCTCGGACGAACTCTTCCTCAGCGATAACCGTAGGCGGCGACTGACAGCGTCACACAGGTGTCTCGCTCAATTGCCCTGGGCCCCCTGCCCGCACTGTGAAGGCGCTTCGGTGACTCCTTCAGCCGCGCGTACCACCAACGCCGCGCGCCCAGCGGGCTAGCCCTTTACTGATGCGAGACGCTCGACCGTCAAAGCCGGGGCCTCCGCCGGTGCCAAGCGAGTCGCAGTCGTTGTCTCGACTCACGCGGGCGGCAATAAAAAGTCCCACAATCGCCAAAAAAGAATAGCAAGTCCTCGCATTTAGCGTATCAATGTCTATTCTAGAGCCACAGGAAAACGTACGGTGTACGCATCAGCCACGGCCACCGGAAACCCAGATAATAACTGACTGTGTAGTTAGTAGACATGAAATGTTCGGTTCATATATGATGTACTTGAGGAACTGCTGATAGTCGCTGGTGCTGCTATACTTTGGCCGATATAACATTTCATCGTTGCACTGCCCCCCTCCTTAAAGTTAACGCCATCCTCAACACAGATAATAAAAGAAGCTAACGGAGCAAACAAAAGCAGGTAGTTTAAGCCATTTGTCCTTCAGATTCATTATTGTAAGAAATGAGCCGCTGATATACTCGACGATCAGCAGCACTCCATTTGGCTGGAGACCAGAAAACGCCTGTGTTAAGCCACACCTCATAAAGTCTATGAAACGATCTCTAAACAACAATGTGATTAGTGCACACATCGAAAGAAGGAGCTTTTGTTCAGTTCACGCACGCAGAGAGCCAGCCCATGACCAACACCACCAGTTCATTTATGACGCGAGAAGCAGAGGGATGCACGACTGCCTTCGCCCCGTTCGCTCACTCGACTGACCTCTCCTCTAGCACGGCATTTGCATTGGCCCTGACCCCCGATGATTCATCCGAGGAGGACCACAGCTCTGCACCGGCCCCTCTTGATGATGCTCCCAACTGCTGTTCATCAGCGGTTTAGCAGAGGAGCTGTACTGGTCTGCATGTAATCGAACTGCTGGAGCACACCTCCAGGCACCGTTCGACAGGCCATTGTGACTGGGACTTAAAAATATTTATTCCTGGCATCGGCTCCCGAAACTCGTATTTCGCTTCGCACATTCATCTTGACAGTTTGTAAAGGATGATAGGTAACATCGAGCAGATCGCGAGCTGAGCATACATTAACTGGCAGACTTTCGAAATGCAATAAACACAACAAATCACTCTGAGTAGGAGAAGGAAGTTCAGTTTATTATTTTTGTAGCGCCCGGCTGGCTTTGGCTGAATTTTAGCGCGAACAAGAGCTGTTCGGCGGCGGGCTAGAGCCCCTTTGTCCTGGAGCAGTGAGCCAGAGAGGAGCGTCAGTGCGGTTAGAGAGGAAGCGCTTAGGAGCAGGCCAGGAAGCTCTGAGACGAGCGGCGGCGATTCGGCCTTTAGAATTGGTCCGATACTCGCGGAAGCTGCTGATAGATGTTGGCTGGCCTGTCAACCCCCGCCTTCCCTCTTTCCAAGAAAGAATCTTCTGGAACCCATTCGCCATTCAAGCTGGACGGAGGTGCCCTGCCAGTGGCCTGGGAACGGTAGTCATTCCTTTCCGTAATGGGCCAAGGTGTCCGGGCCCAATACCACTAAGCTCTTGCCCCATTGTCTCAGCCAAGTATTTAAGAGTCGAGCGACGCTCGCTCTGGGTCTTTTGCCTCGTGTCTTTTGTCTCTGGTCCGGCTCTGCGCCTCGACGCCGTCGGGCACTCGTTTCTCTAAAAGCGAGGGGGAGGAGGGCGGGCTGTCCGCCGACGATGGACGGAACAAGACGAGACAGCTCTAGGAGGATTCGGTGGAACCCCACCGAACACGGTCGTATCGCGCCCGAGCTGGCACTTTGTGTGTTCATTCGTGTTTTGTGTTTCTTTTGTGTCGTGTGTGTGTGCGCGCTAGCACGTGCTCTCGGCATAGGGATTTGCCGGCGCGAGCTAGGCGTAGTCGGCGTGTGTGGAGCTCTAGTTCACCGGGTAGGGTTTAGGCTCCGGGTCGCGCTTCAGTGTGGAGAAGTATTTCCTCCGCAGGAGTGCTTGAGTTGGCGTGTGTGGAGTATTCCGGTCGCACTGGTGGAAACCGAGTTCTAGTTCACCGGGTAGGGTTTAGACTCCGGTTCGCACTTCAGTGTGGAGAAGTACTCCCTCCGCTCGAGTGTTTAAGTTGGCGTGTTTGGGGTATTCCCTCGGCACAGGTGGGAACGGATTCCTAGTTCACCGGTTAGGGTTTAGGGTCCGGGTCGCGCTTAGTGTAGAGGGGTATTCCCTCCGCAAGAGTGTTGAACGTGCGAGGAGTGTGGAGATAAAGCTGAACTAGACGCGCAGCGACTTTGTGCGCTTGCGAATAAAGTTCAGTAAAATCCCCAATTTGTGTTTCTTGCTTCCAATTCACGCCGCGGACTCACGACCCCCTTTAGTAACGGTAAGCAGGTCAGCGCCAGAAACGCTCGTTTCGTGGCGGCCAGCTTATTGCGCGTAGGCGCGCACCGAACGGCATTAGGCGATAGGCTACGCCGCTAGGTAAGCGGCAGGTCAAGCTTACCCCGCCGAGCCTTCGGCGTTACATTTTTAATACACGCTGATTCAATAATTCTCACGTGATCGTGACCATATGAAGTTGATTGACATGCAAGAACGTGAAGATCCGGAATTGCGTAGAAACAAAGCTTCAAAGCTCCTTGGAAGTCTTAGAATCAAGTCGTAGAAGCAAGTCGTAGAAGCAGCAAGGGAAATGATCGCAGTCTCTGAAGGGAGATGCTATTCATCAAGATACCAAAGCAACGGGTGGAAGCGTTGAGACTTATGGCTCAGGAAAAGAACTGCATTCCAAAAGCATCGGTGTACTACACGCAGCCATTTCCGTGTTTTTTTCATTGCAGAAACAGTAATACTCAGCGAGAAATTAACGAGAGATGGCAACAGCAACACGACTTGGAGTCGATACATCATTACCCGAATGTTTAAATGTAAGCAAAGTAGCATGTCTAGGGTTGAGATGCAGTTCATGGCATGAGAGGCTTACAGAGACGTATTTGCCAAGCAAGTTGAAACATTCAAGGGCTTTAAGCAGTGCCCAAGGACGTGGCAGCAACCAGTGCTTAAGGACGACAACTTTGTGCCACTTTTCATTAGTCAAGGCTAAGGCACCAGACCCTTACAAGTTACGAACAGCCATTTTCATGCTGTTGCAACCATTTCCATAGGAAATCTGACTTCCCAAGCTGTTTATCGATGTTCTCAGTTTCAGAGCACTGAGCTTCAACAATGACTTGAAGCGAAATTGCATTGGTCTTCTAATCGCCCTTGATATCGTCTAGATTAACCGCAGTAATCTAAGTAATCTATTCGTGATGCCATCGCTTGCACACTTAAGTTCTTGCTTCTCAGTAACCTCAGTGTGCAAGATCTTAGTAGATTATACTCTGTTACAGCTGCTGCTAACCACGGCTTTAAATATTTTGGATATGCACCCGAAGCGATGACGCTCTCTGTCAACGTTTGCCACAATTAATCACATGTTCAGGAGCTGTGACCATTGTCCCTGACGATATTGGAGAGAGGTATTAATCCCAATTGATGTAGCTCAGCAACTTATTTTTAATATGTCAAAGTTAGACTAGACACAGCTCGGTACTTTGCCGAAGTTGAGATGGAAAATTTCATAGAAATCCAATTTTACGAGAGTTAAGTACGGTCAGCTCAGCTCAGCTCTTTGGTTCTTGATTATTCTAACACTGCATGTGTTACAGCTGTCCAGATTGAAAGACGTGCTTCGTCAGCAGGTCATTCAGTGTAGTCACAAGTTAGGACACTAGGAAACGACTATTGCCTAATGTTTCTTAGCAATCATCCAGCACATACGAGAGAATCGGATTTGTGTAATAGCTCCAGAAAAGCTCCGTGTCTGCAGCCCTTTAGCCGCACGCACACATACCGCTAGTCAACGTGCCAGTACTAGCTGACTCCTGAAAGAGACCGCCAAAGCAGACGCCTCGAATCAAGGCTCGATAAGTAGCAAACGGCATCTCGATAGGCATCGGTACGCCGACGGTAGCAGAGCGTGGCGTCGGCGTACCGGCGTATAGCACAGGCTACAGCCAATAGCTGACTTCGCAGCCCCAAGTACTGCTGACTCATGCGGAATACAATGCATAGCTGACCTCATAGAAGTCCGCACATCGTTAACACTGACCAGCGGTTGTATATGAGGTAACAGGCTCCCGTAGGATGCAATTCAGGAATAGGTACTCCATAGCTGTCACAGTCAGTCGGTGTTGCCACGCCCGAGAAACCCTCACCGGTTCAGGCAGCGGCACGAGGAGTGCAATGAGCACAGACTCGATGCGCTCGTAACACGCCCTAGCGGTTAGCATACAATGTATCTCCGTCTGTAACTCCACAAAGTCATAAAGACCATGTGGGTGTTACGCAGGAGATTTTTGTATAGCGCACTCACAGCCTAAGCGTCTTTCGGTACAGTTATCAAAACTCACCAAGAAGCGAAATCCGTGAAGCTAAACTCGTGAAAGTGCAAGCAGTGCCGCCACGTATATTTCAGCTGGTGCGGCAGACGTCTTACCTGCTCATAGCAGCCACTACCAAGTACTATGGCTCGCCGACCAACAGGCCATCGCCATGGAGGGCTTTTTCGGTGTTGCCCTAGCTATGTATGCCGACTGTGCCGTGTGATACCTAGATCTGATTAAACAAAAAAAAATTATCGCTGTGCTTATAAGCCTGTCTACGGTGGCTATTTCAAAAGCGATCTCCTGCTCAAAGTCAGTGGCCTAGCTCCAGGTTCATATTGTGGGCCATTGAACCATTTTCCCCTTTACTACCGGTGTCCATTCTCAGACAGTTGGTGGCTTGCAGCACCTTACATCTCCAGCACCTCTGGTGAAGATGTCGGAAAGTTGGTGGCAGCGGTACTTCTCTGCAACCTTTTAAAAGCGAAATTTGAGTATTGGCCATCAGATAGTTTTCGGTGCACCCATGTGAGGGCTGGGTCAGCTTCGTGCAGAAATTGAGCCGGTATTCTCACTCTAGCTTGACCCCATGCTGCTTATCTGTCGCCAGCCGATAAACATAATACTCGACTTTTATAAAAGGGATGCCTCTCGCCTACCACTAGTCCCAATCTGACCTCATGCCGGAGTATCTGCTAACCTAATACGAATTCGCTCCGATCGCGGCACCAACTCAGAGGAGACAAACGGAAAGCCAGATGGCAGACAGATAGCCTGACTGACGAATCGCGGTAATCTCAACCACTACTTTGTGCGAAAGAGGCAAAGCAGATATCAGTCTCGGAATTCGATAGGAGGCAAGGAAATCTTTTATTTCAATCTGACGACTCAACGAGAGTGAAATTAGAATTGATGAGCAAGACTGCAGTACACCGATGAGGAGACATCGACCTTCTCAAATTACTTAGGCGATAAGCCATTCGGCATCATTTGCATCGTACTTAAAAAAAAGATCCTTCGCAGGTGACTCTCGCTGTTTCAGTATGATCCCAGTACAGACTGAACAGTATGGCTCTGACACGACTAACGAAAAAATTCCTCCCTGCGAAATTATCCTCATGCTAAGATAAAGAGAGCAACTTCACGTGACAAAAAAAAGAGAATAGCCACGTTACAAAGGATATTAACTGGCAGCTCAAATCGCGACCTCTGTGATGTGCAAGCTGTCTAGACGGCTTGGCAAGAGCGATGAGGGCGAAATTTACTTTTTAATTCAAATATTTATATGACTTCCAGGGAAGCACTGTGACGTCAGTTTTCGGTGGACTATGATTACCTACCGTCGTTGAGGGTTAAGGTACTCATTTCTTGAGTAGCATGATTTCAACAGTTCTGATATTGGGCTTGAAAAGATGGCTGACAGTCTAACCTGATTCTTTGCATTCTAGAAGCTACAGGGAGCAGGCTGGGTGCTGAATGGCATGGTAGAAGTGATGCTGGTTTGGCCCAGACCGAGGTCGCGGACTCAAGCCCCGTGGCTTATGTGGAGCGCCTGAATACAGATGAAGTTCTCTTAGGGCGCTATGCAAAGGAGCTATATTAATAATCGTATTATAATATTATGTGGCACTGCATTCAAGCGCAGCAATATTACCGACCTCTATCACGTGACGTCGAGATCGTATCTCTAGCCTTCAGGTAGTGTCGCTTGCTTCCATCAGCATTCCTCTTCGACCTTCTTAGTCCTCCTGTGCTCTCGCACGCCTAGTTTTTGCATCAAGTTGTCTGGCAGCTCCTCTCTTCAAATGGGATATCTTTTTGATGACCTTCAGGCTCTTGTGTCTAAGCACCGGAACTCAGGCTTTCGTCTTGTCTTCACCTGCGTAGCTTTTAGATTCATTAAAGTCTCAGCTAAAGTTGCATTCGTCCAACTCAGCTTTGCCTGACGCTCAGTGACATTCCATTTTTGTCCCTGCATCCATTGCATGCTTAGCAGCACATGATTCAGAGCTCATGCTACAAATCAGAGCGGCTACTTACCAGTGGCAGCGAGTGTCTTGTATACTTTCCCAGGTTGGACTCGGCCCGATACTTGCATGCTTTTGAATGCTCGTCTAGGTATGATAGTATGCATATAGCCAAGGTTTGTTATCGCTTCTATTGCAGTGATTTGTAAAGCATCTGAACAAAGATTTAATTAAAAAAATTACTATGGAAACAAACAACTGTGATTCTCATCATTAATATTGAAAAGCAAGAGTCAAAAGCGCTGCTCATTACGGAACGAGAGCACCTGCGATTGGCAACTCTGGACAGTAATTTTTTGCGATCTCGATTTCATACATAATCATTTAAAATTCTGCTGCTTACTTGCTATCTATCCTGGAAAATTAATCCCACCATACCCAGTCAGTTTTGCAAGCGGCATAAGACACAGTGCAGAGCACAATGTACATGTTTCCGAAAGATTGTATCATTTTATTGCCAAGGATTGAGCTACCAATGCCTTGTCCAAGAAAATTATTGCACTGAATAGATTATGCAAACAGACAAGAGGTAAATGGATAGCTCATACACAAGCCACTAAGCAATTGCTTTAAATCTGCAAACAGCCTCAAGGATCTCCAACGGCTTCTCCATAACAGTAGAGATCATCATAAGGAAGCAGTCAGTATAAATTAACAGGATTGCACAAAGTTACCCGCCAATGGCAGGTGTGATCAGGCCGGGCTTTCCTGGTCATTTCTGGAATGCTACAAATTCTCCTGGTTCGTCAAAGTTCTAAGAGGCTACGTTCGCGTGTGATCATGCTATGCCGAAAGAAGAAGCCTGGCCCTTTTCTGTCCATGCATCATGGCTGTACCAGACAGCCGAGGTTAGGATAACGCACCTGGCGCCTACTCAAGACGCATGACTAATGCTGCAGGACGGTCTATGCAGGAAGCATAGCTGCGACAGGACTACAAAAATAGGGTTTCTGTAATGGAAGTTTGATCAGGGTGTCATGGTGAGATGGCGATGCATCACGTGCTCGCACCTGCCGGCTCGTCAGTTGCCGATTGTAACGCTATGGCACTCTTGATTGCCATTACCACGTTACTGAGAGGAAGAAGAGTATTCGACTTCTTGCGGGAAATACCATTGACCGATGCCCCCGATTCTTCCTTTCGAGGCCGCACGAAATAGGTTTTTACGTATTCTTTGACACCCTTCACTTTTATCGAGTCACGATATTCGCACACATAGCCGAGTTTCTGCAACATGGCAGCTGTCTCTTCAAGCACCTGAAACAAGAGAAAAAACTGAAAGCTAGGCTGCAAAACCCCGAGACATAATAAAAATAATAATAGGTATAGCTATTATTACAGACATTTATGTAGCACTTAAATATAACTACATATCTTTCTCGGAAATTTAAAAATTCTGCAAAGGAATCATGTCGATCAGGAACATTACATGCACATCATCAACTCGTGTGTAAGTACACACAGAATAGTTCACATGGATCCAGCACATACTGTGAGGAACAGGTGTTAAAGAACTTTCAGTTTCTTGTTCAACACCGTCAAATGGTCAGGAACGACTTCCTGGCTTTAAGAGAAGGCACGGTCTTTAAAGGATTTCAGCTTAGTTCGATGCCTGCCTTGACTACTTGAGTCAAAGGAGCAGCAACTACGATGCCTAGCCTTATTGGGAAACCGATTGGATAGATTGCCGGTGAAAGAGAATGAAAAGACCTAAAAGTGAGTAAAAAACACTAAACGTCAATACACTGCTTAAATTTTGTTTATATAACGCCCTAAGAGAACTCAATATCTATTCAGGCACTTCACATATGCCACAGCGCTCGAGCCTACGACCTCGGCCAGGCTTTGGTCGGGCGAGCATCTTAACCACCGGACCAAACCAGCTAGTCATAAAGCCAGCTCTTAATAGAGAGCCAGCCAGTTCAGGTAGGTGATTAGCGGTATGATAAGGCAATTGTTACGTAGATGGCATACAAGCATAGCTGCCGAGTTTTGAGCTAACTGTAAGCAGTTTTGCGTATACGCAGCAGATTTGCAAACAGTGTGTCCCAACTGTCTAGGCAGGATGTAACAAATGCATGGGCGAACTTAGACGTGGTATCCATGAGCAACCAGGCCAGAACTTTCGAAATGTTACTGAGCTGAAAGAAGGCAGACTTAACGTGGGGCTGATATGGCCGTCTAGTGAAAGGTCACCCTGGAACCGGATACCCAGATCGCATGCAGGGGTTACAGGAGATATTCTAGCCAAACCAATTTAGATGGTTTGGTTTTCATATTTCTTCGTAATACTAATTTTTCCGATAGCTAGTAAGTTGCTTTTATAGTCCTTCGATTAGAGAACGTCTGCTGCCATCCAACTACAAATTTCAGCCTTTAATTTAGCAATCGAGTTGCGAAGAGTTTGACATGCTAGAAGAAAGTGAGGATTCAAGAGAAGAGTACAACAACTGCTTATAATCTGAATACAAATGAAAACCTTGATTGTGCTTAGCCATTACATAGGCCAGAAAGAGAGTATACATTGCAAAAAAAGTGTGCCAAGCACAGCTCTTTGAGATACAGCTGGGATACTTCCGCGGCTAATTGGATAGAAGTGGGCCAAGTGACATTTGTGGTCAGCTAGGATGCCAGCATGTACTCACATTGTTACCAATGCTATGTAGCTGCTACTTGGGTAAATGATCTAATCGTTATGTTTCGCATATTCAAAACCAATGATGACATTTTTTTAAAGGATGAGCATGTTAAAAAAGCAGGTTCATTACAAGAGGGTGCAATGAGGCTCAAGGGCAGAGATTTATCTCAAGTTTCGTGACCGAGTTCAGATGCCAAAGCAGGAAAACCACAAGCTTACTTTTCCCGCTAGTGTTGCAGAAGTGCTAGCTCCATACAAATATGTAACTACAGATCTGTCCACATAAAGATAATGCTTGCGAAGAAGAAGAAGAAGAAGGCTGATGCACTGATCCCGGAGTAGATTTAAGGTGCACTTGCTCTGTTCAAGATATCATTGATATGTACTCGATTGTACTGGCTTTCCAGGAGAATGATTAAACTACCCCTGATGATTATTTCTAAACAACGTGCCGTGCTGGGCACAGCTATTCAGTGCTTCCGTCAATTTTTCGATGCTTCCTTTCCCGATCTTTTCACTCGTCCTCAGTTCGCTTTGCAGCAGTCTATGAAACTTGCAGCAGCCTGCGGTTTATTTGTTGCATGACTGTGCTAGGGCTGCTACCATAGCAGTACAGCTGCCTTTGATGACTTTGGGTTCAAGACAATGTAATTAGAGTCACGGCCAGGCTGGTTTTGTTAGAACATGCTGCCTTGTTTTTTGACCTTATCTGCACAGCATACTACACATGTTGAGTGAAGAGAATGTGGTGGATTGTGCCATGCTGGGTTTGCCCAGTAGCTAAGGGTCTTACTTCCGGCTCAAGCCCTGTGGGCATGCGTGAAGCACCTGAATAGAGATTAGGTTCACTTAGGGCAATATACAATCAATTATATTACAGTCATTACATTATAGTCAGTTACTTCAATAGGCAAATCTGACCACATAGGCAGACAGCATGCTTCTGTGGACATGTGGAGATGTTGCTCACACCAGTGTACATAACGTTCGTTTGTCCCCCGAGAGTCTTGAACTTGCTGAGAAGTATCTACTATCACGTGCATTTCTATTCATTTATTGGCATCCTTTGAGTCTCAGTTAAGACACATAGATTTGGCACAGTTTTCCCTTGAATCCATTGAACTTATCTTTCTGCTGCTGCATGCTTTGTAAGCTTACCTGTGACTAAGGGCATACTACTAACCAGGGGTACGTATACATCGCTAGCCTGCTTTAGTATACATACCTGCAGCATACTGCAAGTCAGTTGGAGTGCTCGCAGATTGGCACCGAACAGTTGATGTACTATACAAGACATCCGGCTCTTTGCTCGATTTCCCATTCGCAGCATTGCTAATAATCATGCTGTCACCGGCACGGGCATTTCCCCCAGCACGCACACACACCCCTGCCCTTCGCTCACCTGCCGACTTTCGACGAGGCGCTAGACTTTTTGAGACCAGCTCATCATTGGGTAGGAATTAAAGTGAGTCTGATGACACTAGTGCCCATTCATTTTGAACCCTGAAGTTTTTATCAGTCTAGTATCTTCTCGAATTGTCGAGCTAGCTCTAGCCAAATGGCACATGCCTAGGAAGAGCTGTCAGCCCTGGCACCGAGTCGGCTCCTCCTTGTAAATGCTCATCGCAGATCGGCACTTTGTAACAGGTGGATGCCCAGATCAGTGCCTAATCGTGCGTTGAAGCAGTAGTGAGCCCAAGCTCCACCTCAAGAATGGCAAGTCAGAGGCTCAGAACTTGGAACTCAGAACAGAAGCTAGTACACGGAAGCATCACCGCAGCTTTAGTCTATCGGCCAAGCAGTGAATGCCAATGCAGCCCATAGATGAATAACAATTTAAAAAGTCGTATCCAAGCCGCGAGCCTCAGTGTACACCTAAGGATGCTATACTCTTATCTGGGCTGCACTATATCAGACCGTCTGAACGGTCTGTGCTCTTTGCTAATGCATACACTGCCTTTTTCTTGTCCTCCAAAGTAACTCATACAATTTGTTCTCGAAATTGCAGATACTGACTCGGCATCCTGAGCCTAGGGGCAAGGTGCTTGCATTTACAGACTTGGGTAGTGTTCCAGTCCTGCAGCAGGCTTCTCCCCACTGGTCACTGCAACACGGAGTGGTAACTGCTCTTCTGCCCATCTTCATATATTAATGAGGCTATTGAGTCAGCTGAATTTAACCTTCTTTTCTTGCTTGCATTGCAACTAGCTTCTCAAGTTAAATGAATCCCAGACCAACCTAATAGGTATCAGCAAATCAAAAGTCACGTGGAAATTGAAATAGCCTAACCATCAAAATTGGCCAGTAAGCACATTCCCTGTAGGCTCTGCGAAGAATCTGGGCATCCACTTTAAATGTCGATTTGCTAGCTAACCACATCAGTTCCACAGTCAAGTCTGAACGATTTTTAGCAAAGTAACATTACAAAGTTGGGTGCACTTGGATAAGAGCCATTCAGCCAAACTAGTCAATGCAGCTGTGACATATCTTCATAACTTGTGTAACTCGTGCTTGTCAGTTCTTGTGCAAGCTTTTATGCAAGACACGTGCAGATGGAGCAACCTCAGTAACTATCTGTTAGAAGGTCATCACTACCACATTACACAAATTTCTCTGACCTGGAATTCTCATGACGTAGTGTATTGACCTCAAGTTCCCATCACTTGCTTTTGGTCCTAATCATTTTCTTGCTCAGGCTTACCTAACTAAAATACTTACTCCCGAGGCTTCCCCTCACATACAAACACATGCGAAGATGACCACAGTCGTTTGGTTGTACCTCTAACCAACTTCACATCTTTTGGGACTGGGCCTTCAGTATCTGTGCACCAAAGCCTCGAAGTCGGTATAGGGAGATGGGATGAAATCCCATGACTTGACATTTAAATGTAAGCTTAAATCCGATCTGATCCACAAGGCTCGTGCTCCAACCACATGGACTGCCCTTAATATGCACATTGCCAGGCATATGAGCACATTCATTAGTTTATATGCTTTTTTAAAAAGGTAATGAGTACAAGAGATTTAATTCTCTTAGGGTGCTACACAAATACATTGTCATTGTAATTGTTACGACGATCTTGCATACAATCTCCATTGCATAGGTCCTAGTAGGAAATCAAAAGGATGTTTGTCTGCAGAGTATTCGCTCTACGGTGGCATTTTAAAACATGCAACCTGAGCAATAATGAGACATCATCTTTGACATATATGAAATACATTTCCTGAGTGAAGGCAGGGTTTTGGCTTTTATTAGTCTCTCAGTTAGCTGCTCCGACCCCTTCAGGAGGCTTTAATAAGAGTAGCAGTGATGTCACTTACAGTTCCAAATGTTCAAGACCATGGGTTGAACTACCACCCGGGATAAGGTTCTTGGTCTTCTCGACCCAGGTCATGAGTTTGACTACTGCTGTGGGCAATCATTTATTGCCCACTGCAAGTGGTGGTGATAGCCTTAAAGACACTTATGCTGCCACATGAATGAATCTATTGCATCAGCCTTGACCCTCTTACCCCTCAAGCAAGATGTCTAGCAAGGAGTTTCGATCGAATGCATTTATTATGAATAACGGAAACAAGACTGACGACTGCATAGAGGGATCTATTTCAAATAGTTCAGCTGCAGTCACTACAATACAATTACCTTTTGCAGGGATACATTTCTATGCTGCCAGCACAGCCAGAGTTGCTCATGCTACTTGGACAGGTCTTGCTGGCTAGTGTCTCCTTCCCCATGCATGCTTTTTTGTGATGGGTGCAACACGGAGCTGGCTGCTCGACACAATGGCAGCAGACAGCACAGCACAGCACAGCACAGCACAGCACAGCACAGCACAGCACGGAGGGGGGATTTACCACCCAGCACACAGGGCCACGGCCACGGCCAGTCATGCGACGTGCGGTGGACTGTGGTATTGTTCAGAAGGTAATAGTTTGGTAAATATAATGGTCGGTGGCTAAAGCAGAAACTTGGGTTATTGGCTGCTCAACAAGATGACATGCATGGAGCTCAGCAAGCGACCCTTTGGGCAACCTGTGTGTAAAGACAAGCACCCAAAACTCATTAAAGAATGAATGTGCACAGAAAGCTGCTCAGGCCTCGTTTGCCATTCTGAAAAATCTCCCGCACAGCAACAACTAACGTTTCATGGTTTATTAGTGTATAACAACAACTAGCGTTTCATGGCTTGTTAGTGACATCTAACCTCTTATATCTCAACAGCGATCATACCTACCTAATAGCTATGGTAAAGCCTAATGTCACCATCAAGCTGGTCAACCTCACCACCAAGAGCAATTGTAAAGCACCCAGAAAGAGATTGAGTTCTCTGAGGGTGCTTTATTAAGTTCATTGTTATTATTATTATTACTTATTATTATAGTTTAGATGTCGGCAAACTCTGGCCTTTAGGCCAGATACTGCATAGCTAGTACTTCTGTCTTGCCTACAGCCCAATAGTTATTTATTGCTGGATCCGGCCTGATTGAATTGTTGCGGTTTTGTCCCCTGTTATCACTGCTGTTTGTAGCTAAAGCTGTGGCCCCGTGTTAATTTTTAGAACTGCTATCAGGAGGTGCTTGTATGAAACAGAAGCCTCTGGCCGGGAAGGGATGATACATGTCTACCCCTACAATGGCCATCTGCTTCTGCTCTTCTGTTGTGACTGTTCGTTTGTTTTTCTGGCCAAGCCGGCTCCAACGACTCTGCACAGTGGGCTCGTTTTCTGCTGGCCCAGTGTGCCTTCTTGAGTCCTGAAATAATCTAGGAGTCTGAAAGGTTTACTGACCACTTATCTAACTTATTCCCGTGCCCTTAATCTGGACATTCTATTCAAAAAGACTTATCATTGGAGGAGCAAATTGCCTCCACTGTCAAGCTAGCACACTTTCAGCAAAGTAACATTGCCAAAATCAGGACGGACCTGCTTAGACAAGCGCAGGACACCAAAGCTAGTTCATTCATTTGAGACATTATATCAAGATTACTGTAATTTCTATTACTCATGACCCTCTTCCCGGCCTGTGACCATCATTTGGAACTGGTGACAAGTGCTGTAGCTCATCTGCTTAGTCGTCAAAGATGCAGCCGCCACACAACACCACTTCTTGGCTGCGCATCACTGATTCCCCATCACGAATCCAACTGATTTTGTTTTGTGCCTAGAAACCCAGTCGTTATCTATCCAACATTGCCGTTCTTCCGGTATGCTCCTGCATCACCCACTGCTCGGCCTCTAGGCGTCCCCTTTAACTAAATGGAAGTTTTTTTGGTGATCAGGCCTCGAATTTGTATACATCAAATGCCCAAAACTTGCTCCGGCGTCTGTCACCACTGGCAACAGAGTTAGCAGATTCAAGTCTCGGCTAAAGACAGGTTTTCTGCTCAGCTTTTCCCGCACCCCAGAGAGCTCGTTTTCTAATGAGTGGTATGAGTGCTTCCGGGTGCATCATTCAGTGCATTTTACTAATCGGAGGTCCTACGATTCGGTGCACGAATACAGACTGTCTTCTTGATTGGCTTCTGAATCCTGGTCTAAGCTTGCTTTTCGTGCACTTTTGAATGCACGTGTAAGAGTTATACCATGCATCGCTCTTAGGGTAGCATACAATAATAGTAATCACAATAATAATAGCTATTACTACTGTTACTCTCACTCGATGACGCACAGATATGTAAGCACATATTTATACTACATACGCATAACAGGTGGGATTTTGCAGTAGCCTGTGCAGCAGTTGTATCACAAGGCTCTCACTCATCACTCTCATGGTAATCTTTGTCAGCAGGGCACGAGCTTTGTTACCAATAGCCACTGGCCATCAATTAATCTTCACATGATGCCCTCCTTGCCTATTAAAGGACTAGCAGCTGCCAAAGGTTGCCATGCCATGCCAAATCATGCCAAAGGCTCCCGGCACTGATGTTTACACCGCTCACCTTACCTGTATTTGCCCAGGTACACCCGTGCTTTCCATGCGACTGGCAATATTCACAGTGTTACCCCAGATGTCATAGCTAGGCTTTCGGGCACCGATCACACCGGCCACAAGAGGACCGTGGTTGATACCTGAAGTATAGAGAAAAAAAACAAATGCCACTTCCAGTCACAGAACCTACTTGGCGATCTCAAGAATCGATGGTTGACAGTAGAACACAGCAACAGTTCCAAATCGATTTCAAGCAGCTGATTGCCGTGCCATGCCTTGCTTGGCAGTCGAACAGCCATACATCTCTCCACACCTGCTCTCACGCAAGTGCTTAGTGGCTCTGTGTGCAATAACGGTGCGAAGGCGCCATTATAAGTCCTCATATTGCTGCCTTGCTTACCTATTCTCAACTGGAAGTTGTTGTTGAATGAGCTCTCGTTAATGTCATGCAAGACGTGTTGCATAGCAAAAGCGAGGTCGACAATTGTCTTCAGCAGCCTCGACACGTTGAGTTCGGACTGAAAGATTAAATCATTTTGAGCCGCCTAAGCAGGCAGATGTGGGACCGACTCGTAGATTTCGGGTGCCTAATAAAAGCAAAGATAAGCAAGCAGGGACAGAATGAGTTAAGAACGGATGAAGAGCGCTGCCCACTTGAAACGAAAGAGCTTTGAATGCCATTCTAGTCCTATTTTGGGAACGGCTCTTAAGATTTTCGAGGGTAACCTGCCCCCAAAATAGTCAACACATATTTATCTGCTGAGTTCTCAATTCCCCCGCCCCCTTTTTTTAGAAATTATAATCCAGATGCTTATTGCAAGACGAGCACATTCATCGTCAGTAAGCTCATTTGGGCAAATTACAACCAGACAAATTGAGGCAGCTGCAGTCTTGCTTCCTCAAGCACCTAGGAACTTGAAGTGATGGAATGCCCGCGCCCCAGTAATGCAGTAGCATGTCATGCCGATTAGCTAACGAAAGAGTACTTGCAACGAGATAACCAAGAGATACTAAGTTTCTGTGAGCAAAGGGACTTACAGTAAAGCACCCAATCAAGCAAACTCATGCCAGCTGCTAAAAAGAACAGAAGGAAACTAGTCAGTAGCACCAAGGGTCATGTTTGAGTCGGCATGTGACATTCAATGCTCACCTTATGAAGAGGTGACAGCCCGACAGCGGCCATGTACGTGAACGATATAGTCTTGATCTTTTCTACTTCGAGAAACTCGGGAAGGCTTAATAGCTAAAGAAGGAGGGCGCTTTGCAGTCCAGGCAGACATCACAGGTCCATGCAATCGTTGGTCCCACTGGCCCCCTCGCAGCCACCTCGATTGGCGGCAAGCAGTTACCTCATCAAACTCGGCGAACATCTCGTTGAGAATAGTTAAGCACCCTTTCCCCTCCTCGTTACCAGGGCACTCGTTCCAGAACTCGCTGAAGTTCGAGATCGATGCAAACATGACCGCCACATTCTTGTACGATTCGAAGTACATCTCCTGCAACAATGTAAAGGTCGGCACCAGCCCCTGTTAGATCTGCTGTAGCCTATGCGTATCAGCCAGTTAGAATCTTGATGGTAGGAGAACTCTCTCTCTCTCTCTCTCTCTCTCTCTCTCTCTCTCTCTCTCTCTCTCTCTCTCTCTCTCTCTCTCTCTCTCTCTCTCTCTCTCTCTCTCTCTCTCTCTATCTCTCTCTCTCTCTCTCTCTCTCTCTCTCTCTCTCTCTCAGAAAGCACCATTCGTGTTTTGCGAGCTACAAGGCGTTTGTGCTTCCCTTTAGCTGCAATCGCATCCGGTAGGAGCCGAGTTTCATCCATTATACTGAGGTTACTTTTTCTTTTTCATCAAACGCCACGTGCTTCGACAACTCTCTATCCAAAATGACTTTTTTGTTACTTGCCGGGTTACTTCTATGCTTTGTGGTAGGACTAATTGGGACTGTGCTCTTGCTGCACTTGCAGCCCATGTGTGCTCATCGCTCAATTTCTAGCCCAATTATAATTAATAGCACCCTTTCTATATTTCTAGCTCAAATGCTCGAATAAAATAATGGCAGTTATCCAACAAGTCCAGTGAACCATCCATTACAGCATATGGATATTAGATTGTAGATACTGTTTAGATTAAAATACAAAGGTCTCAAAAAGCCTCCAAAAGGCACCATTAGCTGGCTTTTGCTTTTACATGTAAAAATGACGTTTACAAATGAATTTCTTACCCTTGAGTAGAGCAGTAGGAATTAGCCTTGAAATTTCTCTTGAAACCCAAATAGGGCAGACTAAACCAGGTGGCCAATCGACAGAATAGCTAGCAAGGCAAATTGAATATAAGTGCAGCAACTGATAAAGACCTAAAGTGCCTCCAAGTTTGAAAGAGCTGGGGCACAACTATGTCACTACACTCGAAAAACAAAACTCCTGATCAGCCTATTGATTAAAGCAGCCCCAATTGAATAAGAGTCTCATATTAGCTCGTCGCGCCGAGAGCTCTTCAAGTCATTGCTTCAGTAAAGCACCAAAGAATAGTTTCGATGCATATTAGTCCACGATGGTCCAAATGATTGGCAAACAATGGAAGTGCATAGCAGCTGCTTAGCACACATAGCCTACAAAGCCAACACCGATCACTGCGAGGACATAAGGTTTATTTGTGCTAACAATGCAATCAAGCTGATGGTGAAGCTCTACTTCTTACATCTGGGACAATGAGCATCAATCTGATGTCACGCCATCTATTGAGTTGCAGAAACACTTTTTATTCGGGCAGAGAAAGCCCTCAGAGCAAGCGAAGCATTTTCTAAGTGGCTGCTGCAATGAGTCACTCACCTCGTCTCTTCGTTTGACCAGGAAGTGGGAGATGACATGCTCCGGCAGAATGTTCCTAATGAGAGCTTGATTGTTCTCACGAAGCTTATTCATTTGATCAAGCTCTTGCTCGGCTTGTAATTTCCACAAAAAGTCTAGTCGTGACCGAAGCTCTAGCTGCAGACGAATGGTGTCATGTAAGCACATATAATTAACGGCCGTCATTAATGAGCACATCACAGCCAGCATCAGAGCAACAGTAGGACTGTGGATTAATTTCGCGGACGTTTACAAACCTTACGAATTTCAATACAAATAAACCTTTATCGGCTGCATGAAGTTATAAGACGTAATTACGATAGCTTTTGAATTCATACGAAGCCATGCAATATAAGTACCTAATCTATTAAATGCAAACCTAGTAGTTGCCCATGCATTCATATTAAAAATTAGTATTTACATTTTTAATTTGTTTCCAAGGTTCTTATGCAAAGACAACTACTCTCCTGCTGCCGACAATGGCACATCCTTTCCAGCGATCCTGAGCTAAGCTGCTACTGCCAAGCTACTCACTACCTCAACTTCTCTCCTGGCACTGCCATGCTTTCCAACTTTCTCTTTGTTTCGTGAGATGGAGTCTGGTGGCTACCAAATGCGAACCAAAGCCACTTAGGCTGTGAGTGTGCTATATTAAACTCTCCCGCCGAACACCCACGTAATCTCTGTGGCTTTGTGGAGTTACAGACTTAGGGATACATTAAATTACATTATATAAAGACTCCTCACACATCTAGTCACTCAATGGTATCGAGAGACACGGTAGTGTATACTGCTCGTGTGAGAGTTACCACCTTAATACATGTGCTAAACAGTATCTGAATATTGCAACATGGCCACTACATATTTAGGACCTAAGGAAACCACATTGTCAAAGACCTGCTATGCTTTAATCTACTCAGACATCTGTTTTACGGTATTTTTCTGCACGTCTCTTGCTGTAAGTGTAAATAGTTGACTTGTGCCATGTCGATGTGCAAAGAGCACACTCCTGTCTACTTCATACCACCATCAGCAGCGGCTGCTGCAGCAGCAGCAGCAGCACCAGTATAAGCGTACTTACCACTCGGCAGTAGAAAATGGTGAGCAATGTCACAAGAAGCAAGACGATTATATATTCGTATCGAAAATAGGTGCTCACATATATGTTTTCCCTAGCAACAAAAGAAACACGACGAGCCAGGTCTCTAGAAGCATAGGTGACACAGCAGATCTGAGGACAGAATATTAATATAAATAGAAACAAGAATAATGAAGTATGTATCGCTTTCTAAGAGAACTCACGTTCTATACACTTTCCAAATCTGCAAGTGATGCATATCTATTCCTAATGATAACATGCAAAGTGTTAGCATGCAAGTGCATATAAAGAGCATTTTCTCCTGATCCAGCTAATGCCTCTGAGGAACAGTAACGTTTTTAGCTTAAATTCATATTTTAAACTGTTATATGTTCACCTTGATGCCTTAGTTCATGAATACCGGCCCGACCAAGTATGAGTGTGGGTGCATATGGGTGACTGCACAGAAAAGCACCGATGTATTTATGTCCGTGACATTTAGAGTGCAAATGTGAGAGCTTAAGCTCACTTGAAATGATCTTACCTTCTTTGCACGTTTATACATAACATAACTTTTAGGATGCTACATTGAGTTGCAGGGCTTCCTTCTTTCAACCTTTAAGGTCCACCGCAGAGGCATCACGGGAAATAAAGCTTGACTTAAGCACATTCATGCATCACTTAAGCTAAACAATTTGGAAAACACTAAAACCAATAACGAAAATGATTTGGCTATGGTAATCACTAGTTGGCTCGACCACAACGACCAGGTTTGTGGGCAAGAGCATAGGTTATATTAGGGTGCTATACACATGAATTACACACACACACACACACACACACACACACACACACACACACACACACACACACACACACCACACACACACACACACACACATGCATATGCTCTTTGTCTCCAGGTATTAAGTGCTATTGCCCAATTCCATATGCTTCAGATGTATAGAAAGTGGTCACTACTCCATACACACTTTTGTGACAAGGACTAGAATTGACTTGAAGATAACTCATTTCGGATGAGAAAACCGATAAATTTGGGTCTAGTGTTTCACATTAGTCAGAAAGAACATAAAATTAATCCAAATTACTACATATTTATTATTTAGTCCTACAAAAATGACCACTGTAGGCAGATTCAGAAATGACAAGATGGTCTAGATTGGCAGCTCTACGGTAAATCGCTTTTTCGAAGAAGTGCCAAGCATAGTCATCCATCAAATTTTTTTTGTACTTCCTTTGCAGAAATTGCTGCAAGTCCAATATATCAGGCTGGAAGCCCTCGCCTAGGTCCTCCGAGTACGCTTACGTGTTCTCCTTAACTTTGTCAAGAGATGAGCATCAAGAGCATGGACTTAAGAGTGATATTCTGCATATCTCTACTGCATAGTTGTCTATGAGAGCCTGAACCAGCAAGTCAAAGTTTTCAGCCCTGCGATTGTCCAGAAAGCCGTAGACCACTGCATCGAACCTATTCCAAGCCACTACCTCCACACCGTTCAGCTTATACAAAAATTCGCCACTCTACGGTCTTCTTTATCTGCGGTCCGATGAAGATGCCAGCTTTCACCTGTGTCTCCCAAAGCTGAAGATGAACATTGACACATTGGTGATGCTTGAAAGCCGCTGACTCACTGCCAAGAGCCGAGGTTAGAGACTTGATGAGGAGTCCTAACTTGAGGTACAGTGGCAGCATCGAGACCTTTCGAGGGTCAACCGGCTGCTCCCACTTTACATCGTTCACCCTAGAGAGAACCCGATCTGCTGTGGGTGGCCAGTTACTATAATGATAGTGCCCCTTGCTAGTGCCCCAGCTGTGCCACATGAAAAGAAAACTAGGACACTTGGTAAAACGCCCCAGTAATGACACCATATTGAAGTCTTCAAGGACCTCCCAGCCATACGTCATGGCACTCAGCAAGATCTAGACACCAATGTGTTCCTCTTCGAGGTATAAATATAGTGAGCCAACTTGTTTCGGTTATGAAGCAGCATGGCTTTAATGGTCCTGCATGAGCTGTCTATGAATGAGTATTATTCACTCGCATCATAGGTGATTCCTCTACCCTGGACACGACCGACTACATTGTAGCAGATGTGCAGTTCAACTCTGGGACTGAACTTGCTAAACCGTTGATGACAATGTATCTGATTTGTCGCTTTCATATTTTCATATGCAACTTCTGCTCTTAATGCATATATATGTATGTCCGAAGCTCAGCGTTGGACTCGATAAGACCAATGTCTCTGATCACATCCTAGAGATCTTTCTGGTTGGGAAAGTGCTGCTTTTTCACCCCAGCCTTATCCGTGAAATCTGAATCTGGATCTGCAATATCTTTCATGCTGTCAGAATATATGCTCCCCCTTGCAGACGGCTGGGTCCTTTCTGCAGGGGTGGAGACAGGGAGCTTGCCACAGTGTGGTACTGAGGTAATGGGATGAAGAAATGGGCTGATATGCGATGGGTAGCATGCTCGTGCCAGTTCAAGGATTGGAAGGGCCTATCATACACAAGCAACAGTTTAGTTAGTTCCTGCAAAATTCTCGGGATGCCAAACTTCAGTATCTCCTTTGTTACAAGCATCCGTCTTCAAACATACCAGAAATATATACATTACAATGATTTTTCAACCCATTAAATATTTTCCAAAAAATTCCGGCAAGCAAGCCAAAATTAAAAATTGTTCAGCTTCTCGTCAAGACTTTTCTTACAGTAATGGCTAGCGAAATGAGGTGCCTTGTCTTGATCACCCACAGACGTGCAGAAGTATTAATTTAATTGATTAAAATTAACCAACTTAAAACCCTTATTTGTATAGCCGAAGATGAGCCTTACTGGCTTTCACCACCACTTTGCAGTGGGCAATAAATAATTCCTCACTTCAGGATTCAAATCTACGACCTGGACCGTGAAGAGCTAGCACTCCCATGTGCTTAGTAGGCTTTGTACATAATAATATATCCTTTCCTGGGTCTCGGTAGATTGTCCATGCAAGCAGCAAAATGCATCTGATGGGTGCAAGCAACCTCATGCCAGGCTAATAAAATATTTGCAATTAATTTTTCTCTTTTACTGCATTATCATACAGTAAAATATTCGTTTTGGCACCAGTACTGCTACTTGCTTATGGTAACTAATCTATAATGTCATGTCTGCCCATCCATCACCAATTCAAGTAGCCATACAACGATTGCAATATGTGTAAACATGACGTCTGAACTGCTCTGACAGCAAAACCAGTTAATTTCAAAATGTCTTTGTCCTTACCACAGAAGCAAAGTTTGTGTGGATCAGTAGCTATTTTCTTTTTACTTTTGGCATAGTTAGTTAAGAAAACAGGCCCCCAAGGACTTAAATTTGAAATCTGTTACCAACTGTTATCTGTCGGAGCTAAGAGTATCCTACAAATAGAGGTATTTGCAAAACACCTCTATCAATCAACTAAGCTGCAATCACACTGCCATCTGCTATTCATGTCTATGAAGATGAGGTCATTGACCATTGGTCTTATTGCTTGTAAGATTAGCTTTGCTTATCTAAGCCAAAATGATCAGTTCATTTTACTACTTCTGCGTATAACAAGGACACACTCTTCTGGTGACTTTGGCATCAAACTAAGAATAAATTCGGAAGAAAATTAAGAGCAAGCGGGATAATATAAATGCCCTCGGTGTCACTGCCGACACGTTAGTACGGCAAGTCAATAATGAAAAGGTCATTGCATTAGCACCAGTGTAGGTCGTGTGAGAATGTAAGAGAGCTTGCATTCACATGCATGCAGGTTTTCAGCACTTGTCTTATTGGGTCTGGTGCCGTTAGCAGGCGCTAGCACTGATCGATCGGGGAAGGTCAACGAATAGGAAATGCAGCACCTTGTAGTAGCTGGCTCTTACGTAACAGAGGAATTGCTGTCATTAGCGTTCAGAAACGGTTCACTCGAGTTGCCTTGTCTCAAGTAGGAGCAGGGGGTCATGGTGACGAGCGAAGTGGGCATTGTCTCCTCGGCAGTAATGATAAAGCAAATCGCGAGCACCACGTTAAGGCCCTGCTTGACGAGGAAGTTCATACGCACGAAGAACACCAGTGAGATGTGTAGCAGCACCCAGGAGATCCACAGAAGATCATGCTTGCAGTCTGTACTTGCCGACCCACTTGCGACTCGTTCCTGCTGTGTCTCGTTCTTGCTGAACAAGTACGTATCATAGACCTAGGAAGGTAGCACGTTCTTCTCACGATGCCAAAAAACCAACAGTGTGCCCACTGACAAGTCAGCTCAACGGGCAAACACGAGCAGACAAGAACAAGAAAACCATTTACCAAAGTGTTGCCAGGCTCCGCAGTGCTCACAAGTAAATCTTAATACAGATAACAGTGAGAGCTCACACATCATACTGATGCAAGGAGAGCAGTGCCAGGATCTGCATCACGCAAAGAATGTAAATGCACAGCTAATAAACGAGTCACCAGAACAAAGCTGCCCGAACGGCTGGCACAGCTATCTCGGCCATAGGCTTCTTAGAGGGGCCGACAGCAAGAGCACAATAAAATTGTTGGCTTAAGGCCAAACGTTAATTCTTTAATGCATGCCATGAAGGTCAGGTTCTTCTCTTTAAAATACTCTCTGACAGGGTCTTCAACCCATCAAGAAATTGCCAACAGCAATCCCCAAATTATCAGCTAAGGTCACTGGAGTGATGATTATTAAAATTAAAGTCAAGATTTTGCTTGATGATGGCGTTGGCCAATGAGAGCATAAGATAGTACAAAGAAGAGACTACTTTATACTGGAAGTGCTTCCTTGATGACCGAAAGAGATTTACATATGATCTTAAATAATAATAATAATAATAATAATAATAATAATTCACTTAATAAAGTGCCCTCTGAGAACTCAATCTCTCTCTAGGTGCTTTACATTTGCTGTAAAGTGAGATGCAATTGAATGGTAAGTAAAATCATGCTTGAAAAACAAATGAGATGAATAATATGGTTAGGGGTGACATGCACAGGGTCAGCATGCAAATGTGGTTAGTGGCAGCATGCACAGTGTCAGCACTCACAAGCACGTAAAGGACGAATCACAGGGACCCACTAAATGCTGTCCTAAATAGGTGCGTTTTTAGGTTCCTTTTAAATGTGGTCAGGTCAAGGGATGTTTTGACGCAGGTCGGGAGGGAGTTCCAGGCTTTGGGAGCATATGAACTAAATGCACGGTCTCCAAAGGATTTAAGATTTGTATGAGGTATTTGTAGACTGTTGGATTCCTAGAAGCGGGGGGGGGGGTGGTACGATGCTTGGCCTGATGGGGTAGTATATCTGACAGATAGGCTGGAGCCATAGAATGAAGGGACCTAAAAGTGAGCGACAAAACCTTGAAGTCAATCCGTTGCTTGACTGAGAGCCAGTGCAGGTCGGCGAGAAGAGGTGTGATGTGGCTACTGAGATGCTCACGACAGACAAGCCTAGCTGCAGAGTTTTGAACCAGCTGCAATCACCTGATCGCACATGCCGGTAGGCCATTAAGCAGTGAGTTGCAGAAGTCGAGACGAGATGCCACGAATGCATGGACCAACTTAGACGTGGTATCCTTATCTAAAAAAGCCCCAATTTTAGCAATGCTATGTAGCTGAAAGTAGGCAGATTTGACTGTGGAGCTGATATGGTCGTCTAACGAGAGGTCGCTTTGGAACATGACACCTAGATTGCGAGCTGATTCAACAGGAGATATGCTGGCAGAGCCAAATTTGAGCGTTAGCCTTTCCATATTCTGAATCACACTGGGTTTGCCCATAACTAGTAAGTAAGTTTTATTGTTTAGTTTAAGAAAATTTGCTGCCATCCATGCGTGGATGTCATCAATATATGCAGCCAGTGAGTTGAGAGAATTCGAGGTGCTCGAATGCTGGGAGGGATCAAAGCAAAGGTACAACTGAGTGTCATCTGCATAGAAGTGAAAGCCTAGATTGTGCTTGGCAATCACATCAGCAAGAGGGAGAGTATAAACCGTGAAAAGAACCGTACCTAGCACGGAGCCCTGAGGTACTCCATATTTTAGAGGTACTTCACATGATCTTTGTCCATTCACGTCAATACTCTGGAGTCTCCCTCTGAGATAGGACCTATATAGAGCCTAGATAGGATATTGTTCGAAAGGTAATTGTGAATCCAAAGCAGCAGGGTTTCTGTAGCTCTAAAGTTAAATTGAAACTTACTAGAAAGATCTGATGAACTAATGTAATCGTTGAGCCGATATACCATCACTTGTTCGAGTCTTTTGAATAGTGATGGAATAATGAAGACAGGATGAAATTTATTTGAATTCTCAAAATCTGGGGTCGGCTTTCTAATGGCTGGCTGGACAGCAGCTGTTTCTTGAGAGGCATTGACTTCACCAACAACCAGGTAAATACAAAAACACGGTAGTTTCTTTGATAAAGAAATCACAGCATATTACAGATACATACAGACTGATTATTCGAGCTGATGGGAGCACTGTACAGAAAGCATGTACGGCCTTTGTAAAAAAATATTTTAATGCATTTTGGAAGAGTATTTTGTTACCGGAATGGGCACCACAGAGAAGACCATCTCACCAGAGACTGGTACATACCATTAGACAGTCTGAAGTCTCGCCACGAAGCCCCTTGCTATTTTTCCTTAGCAAAGAAGCCCAATTCACCATCACCTGGTAAAGCAAGCTATGATGCCCTGATTGTGTTTGGTCACACATACGTTTGTGATTCAGGGCTTTCAAGCATTGTTTTTATCACAAAACAGAAAAGTGAAAATCACTTGATTGTTAAATGTGACACTTAGATTACTTCGTTAAAGACTGCTCGGCAGATTCACCTTATAATTCAAGCCCAACTATAACCTTCACGTGGAAAAAAATTTTGTACTGAAATAAAATTCTGTTGTACTTCATTAATTTGCCCATGATATGGGTATATAATTTTCACTTGAAAAGAGTGAGAAACACAATTTTGTGCAATGTTCGTTTACTTTATTCGTACTTTGTGTGTGACATGCACTGTGTGATGCAATCAAATATAACATTAACCTATATCGCAAGTCTTGCACTGCAATGGTTTAAATCCTATCTCAGTGGGAGACTCAACAGTAATCATGCAAACTGAAGATCATCCAAGAAATTATCGAAGTATGGGGTACCTCAGAATTCTTCGCTTGGTCCCACTTCTTTTGAGGCTATACCTAGGTTTTCACTGCTACGCAGATTACACTCACTTTTACCTTTGCTCTGATCCTTCCCAGCCATCCAGCACGTCTAATTCTCTAAACTCCCTTGCTGCATGTGTTGTTGGTGTAAGCACATAAAGGGTAGCACCTCATCTCAAATTGAATGTCGACGAAAGCAACTTACTAGATATGAGTAAACCAAGTGAGTCTCAGAAATCCGAGCTCAATGCTCAAAATCTACTCTGCCAGCATGTTTCCTGTCGCATCTGTACACAATCTAGGTGTCCTAATGCAAAAGTGGCCTTTCATTAGACGACCGCACCAGCTCTACAGTCAAGTTAGCCTCCTTTCAGCTACACAAGACTGCTAAAACTCGAGAATGCTTAGACAGGGATACTACATCCAAATCGGTCCATGCATTTTTAACATCCTGTCTCGACTTCTGCAGCTCACTGCTTGCTGGTCTACCGGCTCGTGAAATCAGGCGCTTACTGTTGGAACAAATCTCTCAAGCTAGGCTTACCTGTCGTGAGCATCTCACCTGCCACATCACACTGCTTCTCTGCACTGGCTCCCAATCAAGTAGCGATTGACTTGAAGGTTCTGTCACTTAACTTTTAGATCCTTTCATTTTCTCGCTTCAGCATACCTATCAGAACTACTCCCCCATCAGGCGATAGAACCACCTGCTTTTCTGAATCGACTCGTTTACCTACAGCTCGAAAAAACCTCGAGTCCTTTACGAGATCATGCCTTTAGTTCATACGCTTCCAAAGCCTGGAACTCACTTCCGACAGGCTAGGCGAATACCCTGACTTGAAGACATTTAAAAAGATGCCAACAATCCATATATTCAGAGCAGCATTTAGCAGGTCCACGTAATTCATCCTTAGTGTGCTTATGTGTGCTGACACTGTGCATGCTGTCACTAACCATACTTGCATGCCCACCCTGTGGATGTCACCTCTAACCATGTTATGCTAGGCTTCATTGAGAATGCTACCATTAACCATTCGACCATGCTTCCTTTTCAGAAAATGTAATGCATCTCCGCCTGTAACTCCACAAAGCCATGAAGACTATGTGGGTGTGTTTTGTATAGCCCACTCACAGCCTAAGCGGCTTTTGGTATGCATTCGGTAGCCAACATACTTCGTCTCGCGCAACAAAGAGAGCGTGGGAAGCAAAGCAGAGTCAGGACAGCAGATGAGGTAGTGATTATCATGGAAGCAGCAGCTCAGAAATGCTGAAAAGGGTGAGCCATAGTCGGCAGCAGGAGAGTAGTTGTCGTTGCCTAAGAATTGTGGAAGCGAGTGCCACAGTCTAGGACCTGCAGTGTTGCCAACGGTCTTTAAGCCGAAGAATGGGACAGCTCATTTATTGTCCATACAGGACCTGAGGGCACGAGGAGGCTGAAACTGGTGCAGCAGTTCAGCTACGTAACGAAGGAGCCAAGCCGTGGCAGGCCTTGCAGGTCACCGTAAGAACTTTGCTCTGTATCCGTTGATCAAACGGCAGCCATCCTAGCTCTTTCAGCAAAGGAGACACGTGGTCAAACCTCTGGGACTTGAAGACTAGCCTTGCAGCCAAATTCATAGCAATCTGCAGTGGCCTAGTTGCTTTCTTTGATAGCTCAGCTAAAAGGGAATTACAATAATCAAGCCGAGACAGAACTAAGGAGTTAGTTAAATTTTTTGCAAACTACTGTGGAAGACAGCTCCTAATCGTAGATAGTAATGTAAGGTGTCTAGAAAGAGATTAAGTTCTATGAGAGTGCTATACACATGTATTATTATTATGGTTATTGTTATTATTACTATTAATACTACATGAATTGCATGCAAAGTTTCACCTGTGTACATTTTCTATGTACAGGTCAGCATGTTTCAATGCATCTAGAAAATGTAGTTCGTGATTCAAAAAAGGTCAGTAATAACCATTGCTCTAGAGAAACATCTCGAAGTTTTACTCGGAATTTATGCTACCAGGTACAGCTCGTTGATTGCATTAAAAAACGCCATTCCCGTTTTTAAGGGAGCCAGAAGCAGCCAACCAAAGGTGTGGAGTAAAAGCACCTCTTCAGGTGAGCCTGTCTGGGACAAAACTAGTTAGTCCATTTGCAGAGGCTTGAGCTGAGAAGCCAAGCAGCGTGGCAGGTGTGTGTAGATCCATTTGAAATAAGCTAATCCCGAAGTTAAAAAAAATTTACTAGCTGATTTAACGGCCTTTTTTTGTATATCAACAGAAGAGCTTTCAAGGCTATCACCACCGCTTGCTTCGGCAATACAAGATCGCCTGCTGCAGGTTTCGAACCCATGCCCTCGGAACCGAGGTCGTGAAAAGCAATCACCATATCTAGTGAGCCATTACGGCTCACCAATTTTATGCAAAGCGAATAGTAGCTGACTCCGCAGCCTCGTTCGTTGCATGGCAGCAGCAGAAGAGCTGCTCTAGCTACTGCCTTTCGGTTGCAGTAGGCAGCGAGTGGCTGCCTGCTACATAAGTCGAAGGCACAGCCTGGGTTGTGAAGTTCGAACACCTTGATTGGCTGGGACTCCGACCCTCAGCCGAAACTTGATTGGCTTGGGGGCTGGCGATAAATAGTTGCCTGCTGTTCAACTCAACCCCCAAGTGATGACTGTAGCCCGTTACAGGTACACAGCTCCCTATTACTGGCCGTGGCTCGGCTGGCGTCTAAAAACGTGATAAAGCCGCCTTTGAGATAAAGTAGTAGCCCGTCTGGAACTTGTCAATATAATTTCAGACCTCTCTAGCAGCAGTGTTAATCTTATTGTAAACAAAGTGGGGTAGCTCTCTTCTAAAGAAACCCATCGAAGCTGAAAGCTGAATGCACTCGATACAGGGTAAGCTCCAGAGCTGCTCACCTAGCTAGACTGGCAGCCACACCCACCTTAGACACCCAATAATAAAAACATGCATGCCGCTCCCCAAGAGAACAACCAAACCTCTTACTAGGCACTTTGCATATGCTGTAAAAGACGCAATTCATTTGGTAAGCCGTATTGTGCATAGTTTCAGAGTAAATCCACAAAAAGCGAAATCCTGATTGGCCAAGTGGCCAATATGGTGACGATGGTGATGGTGAGAGCAAGGCAACTATGCTTTTATTGGGGAGAATTAATAAGGTGCTGGGGTATTTTCACGAAGGCACGCATGACCAGCAGCTTCAGTTGCAGCAGCCTGAAAAGGCCCCCTTTCAGCATCACAGCGTGGGGCCCCAGGCCCTTCTATGCACTTGCCTGAGGGCCATAGCAATAGACTCTAGATAGCAGAACCCTGATCCAGTAATTAGGCCCGACCGAGGTGCTTGCTAAGAACGAGCTAGTTCCTTTTTTTTAAAGTTACCACACCATAGCTCACCGACTATCAGTCTGCATCAATGCTGGCGGAAGTTACTTCATTCGAAGCACAGCTATGTTGCAGCATCGACAATCCCAACAACTGCCTGCCAAAATTAGCTAGTACAAAAGCAAAAGGAGCTTGACTGTGCTGATCAATGGTCTGTGTGGACCATTGTCAGAGCTCTTTTCCTTTCACAATGAAAAGCCTCCGGCAATAGCACATCATGACGAAATCAAGCTAACAATCCATGGCTGCCCAAATGGCTCTGTATATAAAAAAATAACCTCTACTGCTAAGCCGAACGAACTGACATCTGGACTTCTATCCGACTAATACAGCTTTATGAGCCAACTTTGAATGATTTTAGCAATACTGCCTTCCTTAAGTATCCTTTTACGAGCTGAATGCAGAATATGTTAAGTACAGTGTGCATTCATCGACTAAAGTATAACGGTATGGTCTAAGATCTTGAGATCACGTCCGAAGGCGCATCGATGCTATTCATTCATCACACTAGTTGACAAGAAAGGGGCTCTACACTTTTAGTTTTCCATCTGTCATTCTTTAGTCTGTCCTCCGAAAGCTCCACTTGCAGATGAGTCACCAGTCTTTGGTGGCCACCCTCTGAAGGAATTCATACTAGTAATCCTAGCTAAACATGCCCGTGAGTCTCAATAACAGCAGCCAGATTCTGGTATTTTCCTCAGCCATTTCTTTCAATGAATACCAAAAAGTAATAATAATAATAATAGATTTGCATAGCACCCTCAGATAACTTAATCTCTTTCCAGGATCTTTCAAGGTGCTGTTAAGAAACCATAACCAAGTGATTAGTGGATATTAACAGCAGATTTTGCTCAAGACTCTACATTCACAGTGCGACTTTGCCAGCTTCACTTCCAATGCCGGCAGCTATTGTTGATACTGTTCTCAAGCTGCTCGGAGAACTGCAATGTGCAGAGCCAGTTCTTACCGGCTGCAAAAGCAGAGAAGTGCCGGTAGACAATGTCAATATAATCACGCATGCAATGCGTGCATAGACATTGGAAGGTATGGTGACAAAGCTCCCATGGTTACCAGACGTGTCGTACTGTAGAGACATCTTGCAGCGCACGATAACCAGCACAAGCAGGAACAAGCACTGACCACCAAGAATAGTGAGTGACGTGGCATACGTCGTCACCGAGTTCACGCTACAAAGCGTAGGGAGCATGAATAAAAAAGCAGATGCTGCGAAAGTTCCCTCAACTTTTAATTTACACGTGACATGCAAAAGGCAACAGCATAACAGCCAACTCGTGATTAAAACGCTTTGCCTTAATAAGCCAAGCCTCAACAGGTAAAGCCAACTGCTTATTTCGACCGTGCCATAGCAGCCGATTCAACAAAGGAAATTACCAGTGTATTATCGCCCGGCTCATGAACTAGGACCTAGCAATTCGCAAATGACCTTTTAAGCAGTGCCCAGTAGGAGATAAAAAGGCCTGCTATTGGTATGTCTAACAGCAAGCTACCATAGAACTGGTGCCGGCAATCTGATTCCGAGTGACCCCGATGTGCTGTGGAGAAATTATGAAATGTAGAAATATGAACACTGTTGAAACTCCTGTTGAGTCTTTATCGAACTTGAGCACGAACATATGTTTGCAGTGTGATGCCATACCTAAGAGTTCCCAACAAGGCACTTACAGCTCTTGCAGCAACTTTGGGGCTTGAACAAAAACCGAGGCGATTGTGGTGCGACGTGATTAGGATGATTGGCTCTAGAGCAGGCATTTCATTCCGAGTGCACCTGGTGAAAAAACCAAATGCCCGAGAGGGGGATATTTTTTCATGGTTTCTTTTTTCTAGCTTTTTTTTCCAACTGCCTTAAATCACCATCTGCATGCCCATGCCAGATCACCAGATCTGGTATGGCCACGAGCAGCGACAACACGGCTGCGGGCAGTGGACGAGTCTGGAGAGTCCTTAACCAACCAGATCAACTATCCATTCGTAATACCATAGCTTACAGAGGCAACCAATAGTCTGGAACTTGCACGGCTCTAAAATTATTGAGCTTATATGCGAATCTTGTAGCATTTGCTTCTTTGGAAATAATAGAGGGAGGGAAAAGTTGCAAACAAATACTTTGGGCTATCAACCTCACAGTGATGCTCAGCATCATCAGTTGGTTTATTATGTTTTTGGGGCGTCACATCAATTCCCTGTGGCTAACCGTCTAACCTTTAGAAGCTTAGTTTCTATTATTTAGCTCATGTCTTAGCCTAGGGGCTAGGGGCTTGTACTTTACGACTCAGGTCGTGGGTTCAAGTCCAGAAGCAGGCAATCCTTTATCGCTCACTGCAAGCAAAAGTGATAGCTGTTAACACACTGCTGCTGCTATATAAAATGAGGTTGTTTAATCAGCTAACCTTTACTTTACTTTTTACTGCGCAGGACAGTCATCAAGAAGAACGCTTGACTACATACGCGAGGTCAGACAATAAAAAAATTGAGCTAGGATTACTTGACTCCGAAATAGACAATTGTTGTTCTTTGAAGTAAGCTCCTTCGAATTTAAAATTCACTCTTTTCAAAGTTTAAACTATGCTGACAGAGGCTGAAAACTATTTGCATCTACAAGTAGGCAACAGTCTCTAATCCAACAAGACTGGTGGGGGTGGGAGATTTTGAAACAGGTGACACAATTCCCTATCAGCACGGAGAATGTCATCGCCAAGTAGCTGCAAAGCAGTAGTGCTCTATTGCTGGAACCGGCAAACATATCTTCATCGTGTGCACGTAAGAAAATCTCGTGTCATCGTAAATCACGAGCCTTCGCAAACTAGCAAGGCAGAGCAGCACCTTGCCTCTGCATTCCCGAATAGACGACGTTCTGCGTGATGGTGATGCCGATGGATAAAAGAAGAAAGCACAATACGTTGGTCTGAAAGCCATCATCGGCTCGCATGTTGAACTGCCTCTCGGTAGGAGCATCGCTGTAGCGCAGGAATACAGGGCTGAGGTAGCGACTGACGAGCAGCTTGTCGGACTCGACGCCTGTAGCACGCTCGATCATTTTGTTCACCTCGGCATCGGTCGAATGACGCAGAGGCTGCGGCAGCTGGCTGTGGACGTTGAAGCAGTCGACATCCTACAATTTGCCGCATTTACGTGGAGATTGACGCCTCCATGCACAGCACTTGCTGATAATTTTATTGATACGATTGCCCTTGGTGCTGCTTATTAGCAGCTAAAGGAAAAAGCTTTATTAAAAGTGTCAGAGGTCTTTAATACGTAACATGAGATTGCACCTGTGGATATGTGAGTTCGCATAGAAGGTGGCAAAAAGACTGCATATTGCCGTTGCTTACGCAGCCCAGGGATTTTGTTTATGAAGCTGTACATATGTTAATGCAATGTTGGTGAGCCGTGGTAGCACACTAGGTAAGGCGGTTGCTTTCACGACCTCGGTCCCGAGATCGCAGGTTCGAATACTGCAGTGGGCGATTCTTTATCGCCACTGCAAGCGGTGGTGATAGCCGTAAAGGCTCTTCTGTCGCTATACAAAAAGAGGCTGTTTAATCAGCTAGGACTTTTTAAATTTTTTTTAACATAATGTATCCCTTGAGGTTATTACACGAATTACTAAGGACTACACTGGTTTCACAGTGGAGAGCTTAGTATAGCCTGAGTGGGAGAGCTAATTTATTTCACTAGGAGGACATGGGCGCATGAGGAGGCTGGAACTGGTGTAGAAGTTCAGCTAGGTGTAAAGGAGCACCAAGCCAAGGAGGGCCTGGTGAGTCCGAGTAAGAATTTCCTTTAGTATCCGTTGATCTATCAGGAGCTCAGATTTGTTGACCAAACCTTGCAGCCATATTCATCACTAGCTGTAGAGGTCGAGAAGCAAACTACTAATGAATTAAGCTTTGCTGAGAAAACTTCATTCCCAATCACCCGACTGGTATACTGCAGCACTGTATTTCAATCCCAACCAGTGAGAGGTGGGAATGCTGACTTTTTCAGACTGAAGTCCACCTACTCGTGGAGTTAATCCAGTTCGTACAGCTCGTTCCTCTGGCTTGTGGCAAGCCAGTTAAGCAGCTGAAGGGATGAGGTTTTTATGTACCTGCACCAAGTCCTAATTTTTCTCTCAGCAGTCTAGCTGACATCGGAATGGCATGCTCCAACGGGGGCTTAGCATGTGCTCATCCTATTAAAATCATAAAAGAAAATCGCACACTTTAGATAAGTAGGCAGGAGCTTTTGCACCCAAGTTCATTGAAGAGCCCCATAGAAGGCCAAAAATAGTCAGCCTAGGCAGCTTTGGCATAGAAATATGATTCCATCTAATCCTAGCCGAGTCAGTCTGCACTTTTATCCTTTGACCTGATTGCAATCAAGCTCTGATACAGCACCAGAAAGATCTAATCTGACAAAAGCTTCTCAATAGTGAGTTGATTCAGCACACTACCCCATGCGGCTACTATCGCATTTACTCCTGTACCTCAAATGCCTCATCCGAGCGTTGCTATATCAATCTGGCCCAAGCCCTGACTAGACTCTCGGTCAACAACGTGAGAAAAGTGAGCTTGTGATCACCTCGGTGAAGTCTCGGCCCAACTTTGCCTGGAGAAACGCTCAAAAATCATGTGGTTCTCCATTCTGAGCAGCTCAAAGGCAGAAAAATTAAACTAATGCAATACCATATCAAATCAATCTACTCAAATCTTTCTCGATAAGCAGTCGTGATTTGTGTAGCTGACTGCTTTAATTACTGTTCAATCATCTGTCTGATTGAAATAGCCTCCGGGTAGCCTCAGTCCTATAGGCAGGCAGTCCTGTATGCCTCAGGAAATGGTAGCTAACGTGAGAGGCACTATTGAATACCTGTTTTAAAACTCGACCCACTCGTTGCCTGTGCCGGCTGGAATGGAAATGCAACCCTGAATGGCACAAGAAAGACCCGACCAAGGTCTGACTGAGGTCGTGGGCTCGAGCCCCCGAGGCATATGTGAAGCACCTGAATAGAGATTAAGTTCTCTTGGGGCGCTATATAAATGCATTATATATATATATATAAAATTCATATATATATATAATTCATATATATATAATTCATATATATATATATATATATATATATAAAGTATAAGCAACTGTAAATCACTGGGGGGAAACGAATTCGCATGCTCGCCAGTGAGTTGAGGCAACAATTTAGCGAAAGCGAAATAAGGAGAAGTTGTTGTAGCGCTCACATCTTCGACGACTGACGTGTTTCTTCTGGGTCTGTGTCTTTGAGGTAGGATGCTTGAGCTGCCAGCCACTGCCGGCAGCTCTCCAGACGCCAACACATCCGGCCGGCAAGCATTCAGACAGTCTTCTGCCTTCCGAGCAAGACTCTGGGCCTCATAAATCGATATGTGCTTCTCGTCGGTGCCAGATTCGTCTGCAGCCACATCAACAAAGTATGACGGCATAGCCTTTTGCTTGAAAGCCTCGTCTGCATTGAATGGCAGCTCCAGGTCACCATTTACACTGCACGAATATTGATTGTTCTGCAGAGACCTATATGTAGCATTTGAGATGTGCACTCGCCTGCAAAACGAGCGCCAGGTGACGGTTCACTTGACCAGTAGGTTCATCAATGCGAGATCTAGCTCGGCAGCACAGTGTTTTAAGAAGATTAACACCTAGCCACGGGCAAAGCATACCAAGGCAGTTGTATTTCTGCTGCGATTTTGCTTCTGCCACTCTTAATGGACAGGCAGTGGTTAAAGCTCTCTCTGTAACTCATGCGATCCTACCTCAAAAATATGAAAACACATAACAAGCAAGCACGGACAACTACTCTGGTTATAGGAAGTGCGAAAGTCGAGAATGTTGAGAAAGTGCGTAGCACGGAAGTACCGGGACAGCTGGAAAGCTGCTGCTCTACAGTCGGCAGCAGGAGAGTAATGTCGTTTCGTAAGAATTGCCGAGCGAGTTCCACAGTCTAGGACTCGCAGAGCAAAAACTTCTGTCGCTAACGATCTGTGAGCACGTAGGAATAGAACAAGTAATGTATTCTCTATGAACTAACATAAGGGTAGAGGAGGCTGAAAATATTGCAGCAGTTCAGCTAGGTGTAAAGGAGCCGAGGCATGGTGGGCCTTGCGACTCAGTGTAAGAACTTTGCACTCGTTGATCAACCGGGAGCCATCAGTTGCAACTTCAGCAAAGAAGACACACGGCTGAACTTCTGGGTTTGCTTACTAGGCTTGCAGCCATAATCATTACCAGCTACATGACCCAGTGGCCTTTTTCGGCAGCCTAGTCAAAATGCTATGAGGTTCCGGATTCCAATCCTACTCGCAGGGTTATTTGTCAGTCTATGGAACACCTACCCAATAACAGAGGGCAGTCAGTGTATTTCACGGGTATTTGGGCAAGATGGAAGTGCATGACCACGGCAGAAGCATACTCACCAAGTTGACACAGATCGTGCTCGGCAGTAAATCAGCACCTAGAATGAAGTTTTTACTACAGCAACTAGCAACTAGAGTCCACAAAAAAGTCACGGGCTGCATTTCGAGCAGTCGAATGGATTGACATGTGCACAGGCAGGGGCCAGCCAACAACAATCTCGGAAGAGGCGCGGCTCCTAGTCAGCCGTACTCCAGGCTTCGAGCCAGTGAGTTGTTTGCTATGCCGGCACTGATATACTCATGTCTCTGTCGTGGCCTCGGAGTCGAATGCTCTATGCCGAGGATGTATAGACTTGTTCAATTAGTTTGGGCGCTTTTCATTGGTGCTGAGCTCTTATGCATACGTCGGCATATCTGCATGCACTGGTTCAGCCTGCTCTATTCGTCAGCCTTGTTTCAACGAACCAGCTCTACCAGCATTGCCTGCATAACTACCTGCAAGAGCTAGAACCTGCCCACGGATGCTATTTTTGTGGCAAACAACTACGATTCGGGCATCTCAACATTACTTGTGTAGCCATTCTTTGGAGCATCGCCTTCTTCGAGAGTTTTCGATGAGATCGTGTTCATCAATTAGCTGCATCTTTTTTCAATGATTAAATTGCTCAGGAGCTCAGCAAGGGACAGGAAAGGTTGCAATAAAACGACATGGCTACGGCTAGGCGATCGCCTATAAGCAGAGAGCTCTCATTCGTACACTAGCAAAGAACTCCCATTTAGAAGATTTGGCTGCTAGCTTGCATCGAGATTGACAAGGCTCAGGGACCTTTAGACTAATATTGTGCAGGCTCGGGTGCATCATGCAGTCACTGATCCTAAGTCATTCCTTTATCGTCTAGTGTATCCTAACAATGTTTACACTATTCCGAATACTTGTCAGATGTTCAAATGGTCGTTGAATGCCTAAGTGCATAGACAAATTTCTTTCCTCACTGACATTTGGAATTGTATACGTTGGGATTTTATTAATGATACTAAGGGCATTCAATATACTTTCAGTTTCACATGTCCAACTAGGTTCGAGGTGTACAAGTTCAAGAGATGCAAGAAACCAGGTTCAAGAAAAGCCTATACATCAATTACAAGCAAGCTGCCAAAAAATATGCAGTCAAAATGCATGACAGACACACAAATCTAGTTCAACGTAAAATTGATAGCCATATTTGCAATATGCAAGCCACATTTTAAATGTAAGCTAAAATTATGCATCTGACCTTGAAGGTCTGAAGCAGTTGATACTGTACATGCATTTACCGCAATCTCAGATTTCACTTTCTACCACGTCTTCTCAGAACAATAGGAAGTTGCCCCTTCTCACACTAGTATTGTAGTGAAGGCTATGGGTAATTGTATTCTTTTGTTAGTCTGAAAAACTCACCCACCTTTTATCCATTGAACCTAAGCTCTTGTACTTACCAGGTATTGCTGTGGCTTTGTCAGCAATCTTTCTACTGATAAAGCTATGTTTCTCACTTTCTTTTTGTTGCATGAGATACGTCCTGATGACTAACCTGATAGGGCACCATAAACCATAAGAAACTAGTTGCTGTCAAATGTACCAGCACATCAGCAACTACAAACCCATGGCTAATATCAGTGCATAGAGATCTCGCTGCTTGGAAAATGCAGGCATTTATGAAACTTGACATTTCCGAACGGATTTGCATGCAGGAAAGAGTTCCCGGTTCAGATAATCAATTGATGAGAACGCGACCCAGCACTGATTTCCCTTGCCGACTAAATCCGATGAAATACATTGATGCTGCTCTGACTAAAGAGTGGCCAGTTGAAAAAGCAGCGTTTGTTCACACATTTAGATGAGTACATTGCAAAGCTGTGCTTATTCCCAGGCTGTCGACTACAGGCCGGAGACTGACAAAGATACTCATAACTACAGCGGAACTTGTCACAGCAGGATCCATTATACTAAGGAATAAAAACAGCTACCCAGCCTGGCAAAGATGTAACAACATGCTCATCAGCTCCACAGTCAAATCTACCTATTTTCAGCTTCATAACATTGCTAAAATTAGGGCTTGTTTAGATAAGGATACGTCGTCCAAGTTGATCCGTGCATTCGTGACATCCCGTCTCGACTTCTGCAACTCACTGCTTACTGGCCTACCAGCATGTGCGATCAGGTGATTGCAGCTGGTGCAAAACTCTGCAGCTAGGCTTGTCTGTCGTGAGCATCTCAGTAGCCACATCACACCTCTTCTCGCCGACCTGCACTGGCTCTCAGTCAAGCAACGGATTGACTTCAAGGTTTTGTCGCTCACTTTTAGGTCCCTTCATTCTATGGCTCCAGCCTATCTGTCAGATATACTACCCCATCAGGCCAAGCATCGTACCACCCGCTTCTCGGAATCCAACAGTCTAGAAATACCTCATACAAACCTTAAATCCTTTGGAGACCGTGCATTTAGTTCATATGCTCCCAAAGCCTGGAACTCCCTCCCGACCTGCGTCAAAACATCCCTTGACCTGACCACATTTAAAAGGAACCTAAAAACGCACCTATTTAGGACAGCATTTAGTGGGTCCCTGTGATTCGTCCTTTATGTGCTTATGAGTGCTGACACTGTGCATGCTGCCACTAACCACATTTGCATGCTGACCCTGTGCATGTCACCCCTAACCATATTATTCATCTCGTTTGTTTTTCAAGCATGATTTTACTTACCATTCAATTGCATATCACTTTGCAGCATATGTAAAGCGCCTAGAAAGAGATTAAGTTCTCTGAGGGCGCTTTATCAAGTGCAATATTATTATTATTTTTATTTTTAATCCCCTCAAAGAAAAATCATAGAAAAATTTCAAATTTTTCAAAAAATTTCATAGAAAAATATTTGAATTGCTTCTTTAGGCACATTCACTTACTGCACAAACATATATATTGCTATAGGTTTTGACTAAAATAAGAAAACAAGCAATTAAAACAAACTGGAAGTTGTTTATAGCCGCATGGTGAAATCAGCCAGGCAACTCTTCACATATATGTTGATGCTTACCCAGGTTGGCCAGTGGACTCCATTAGGTTTGCCAACTTGACATCGTTAGAGTACACATCAAATTGCCACTTTCTGAGACCAAGGACACCACACCAGACCGATCCTGAGTTAATACCAATACGCATGTTAATATTAGTATTCATCGCTCGGCGTACCATTCTGCAAGTACAAAGGCACCTACTTGATCATCCTAATTGAAAGTCACATGCCAGGTCATAAGTATGAGCTGAACAGAGCTTTAGTGCAGGGCTGAAAAGTAGGAGTGGATTTTGATTTGAATTAGAGAAGTTGCAAATCTAATAGCAGCCATTTGAAAGGAAGCAATTTAAGTGCAGTGCTATAGCTGCTTCAACGAGCAATCACAATAATGCAATCCTGTGAAATCAACAGCTGTGAGCCAGGCATGCTGTCTCAACCAAAATAATTAAAAATTGAGCTTGCTTGCTCGAGAAAGCAGTGGTATTCCTTGATAGTAATTAATATGTGATACTGGCAAGACAAGAGAACTCCACTGTATTGGCCCAGGAAGATCAGCATGAGAATTTAGGCTTACCAACTGGGACTCAGACATTTCTCTACTGTACTCGGCATTTTAATCCTGGTTTTTGATGAGACTTGTAATTCCTAGGTTTCGGATGGCTTCCTTTAATTTGCACTCTAATTTCTCCCCTAAAATCATCTACAGTGTTTTAGCTTCCTATCTTACCAGTTTTTGTTTACTATGCTCATTGCCCAGACGATTCTCCAACGTGTCTCCTTTGGAAAAAGAGCTCTCGCGATTGTAGGGAAAATTGTGGATGCAAGCAAAACCCTTGTTGTCTAGCTCTTGCCAAGCTGCGGCTTGGTCATCGCTAGCTGACTGAGCTTAAGCAGCAGCTGTTGCAGCACTAGTGCTGCTGCTGCATCCTTGCACCCTACAACGTTCCCAAGACTATAAATTAGTTTTTGCTTTTATTTTTGGTTGTATTTAAAGTTCTTTTGGCTGAGAGAGCTTGTGTGCTCGAAGTCTCAGATGGAAGAACGCATTTCCGAAACTTCTAATAAAAAACTGTGTCAATCTTCTAATGCCGATCCAGGTATATCATTTTCTGCTGCTGCTGCTTCAGAGACACTTACTTTCACGACTGTTCTGTTGTTATGATTTTACATGCTTCTTTGCTGCATGAGTGAAGGCCGTTGGCTACCAACAATAAACTGGAAGCTGCTAGGAGTAGGAGAGCACTATGGGCAGCTTTCCGGCATACTATTGAAAAGTCTAATGGCTTTCTGGAATTGCAGACTAAGATATATACAAACCCATGACAGAGCAACTGCAAACAATTTTTCAGGAGACAATGAAGAATGAACCAGTTTTGCCAGTGACACAATGACCAGTTTAATGTTCAAGTACATATATTTAAAGGTTGCTCATCACGAAAGTCAGTGTGATTGACACCCTAATCCACCCTTGTAAATTGGCTCTGGATGGTGGGTATGCATGCTCAGCAGCCAGTTTCTCACCAGTTTACACTGGGATATGCAAAGCACGGCCGGAGATATGACTTGTACCTACTAATTGATGTGAGCAGACATAAGCAGCATCCGACCAAGGTCAGACCAAGTTCGTGGGCCCTAGAATAGAGGAAGGGTAACTTGAATGATGGGCCCAAATCCCTGCTGCCGTTTGGCTTTGGATTTACAGCAGTCAGATAACGTAGTAGAGTAAAGCAAGAGACCAAGCCAAAGAAGAGACATGCGAGTGCAAGAAACTAGCTGAGGAAAAGCATGCATGGGAAAATAGTAAAGAAAAGTGCAAGGAGTTCCCAGTCAAACATTTAAATCTAGCATTGGTGCTAAAAGTGTGGCAGGAAGATGTCACATTTAGGGACCAGCATACAAGTTTCTTTGGTGTGTTTTTGATATAGAGATCTAGCTTGCAGATATAGATCTCCAATCAGGCACTGATTTACCTGGCTTTGGGAGTTAGCGTAAATAGCCATACAAAGTGTAGATATAATTTGAAAGAATGCTAGATGATTCTAATACATCCATAGCTTGCACGAGAAACGGACACAAAACCCAGAAAAAGAATGAGGTGGATTGTATTGCGCCTAACAAGCAACCTGCCTTCCAGTCGAACCGTTCCACACAAGCAACTCAGCTGGAGTTCTTCAGAGGGACGACCCGCTATGGTGGGAGCCATAATGGCTAACTAGGTAAGGCGGTGGCTTTTCACGACCTCGGCCCCGAGGTCGTTGGTTCGAATCCTGTGGTGGGCGATCCTTTATCGCCACTGCAAGCGGTGGTGATAGCCGTAAAGGCTTTTCTGTCGCTATACAAAAAGAGGCTGTTAAATCAGCTAGTATTTATTTATTCATCCTGCTAAGTACCAGCGATATGAACTGTCCATGGGTCATTGTCCGAGGGAAACACTTCCCACCAATGTAGAAGGTATCGACATTGATAGGGCCAAGACTCGTATATACGAACAAGTCTAAGTGGCTATTCATTTTCATGCCCTGATCATTTCACCTATAACATGGTTTGATCATATGCTTCACTTGCTACTATAAAAATTGGCCAATTCAGATTCCTTTTGGCTGTAGCCTAACGCCGAGTACCTAGTTAGTTTTCATGAGCAAGCACAGCATGGGTCGAGTTTGGATAGATTAGTCCAGAAGCAGGTTGATAGCCTTCTTGCCATTCTCATCTACAATTTCGATCTCATATGCAGATCATTTTATCAGCACAACCATGCTGACCGAACTCGGAGAACAGCATCTCCTCGCGAGCTCTGCATAGCCAGCTAAAGTAAAGCAGAATTTCCACAACCCAGAGACTGCCAGCTTCGCCTTACCTAATCGTCTGTATCATCTTGATGCCAAGATCAACACACTTGTCTGCATGATCATCCCTCTTATCTTGCAGCCCGCTCACAGCATGGTAGCAGTCCCCTAACAGCTTGATCCGTAGGCACTTGCATTCCTATGTAATGAAGCAGCTGTGAGAACAAAGTTAGCTAATAGGTCAAGCTCACTGACTATGCATGGCAGTGCACAATCGAAGCTTGACATTCGATTCATCGAAATGATACGCGTCAGTTCTGTATTCAAGATCCCGAAGAGATAATATGAGCAATATGCAGCCGAATGGATCAGCGAAGCGCTATTAAAAGGACGCCCAAACTGGATGCACAAATGTTTGGTTATAACAGCATTCACTAAAGTATAGGGAGTGAATATTCCTGTGATTCATCCTGGTCACGATCAGCAAGCTAGAATCAGACGAATTGCAAAAGCAACATGGCAACTCATCACTGTGCATGGCTCATTAAGCAGCAGTGTAAGAGGCACCAAGGGTACAGCTACTGGACTAATAGTGCAGTGCCAGACACAGTATTGACTGACTGAAGCCTACCGTGATAGGGATTTCTCAAATGTTATAAGTCAATCAGCCAAAAATGAAGCAGCTCTACAACCCCACCTTTAACAGCAGCAGCTAAACAGAGCATAATGGTTCCTAACCCTAAGGAAAGGCAGCTATAGCCCTCTTCACTGCAATGGCAAACATGACCTTTAATGGACAAGGGTTCGTAAATGTGGGTTGATCGATATCCATTAGGGCTCGGTCTGGACCCTGCTTCCATAGCAAGGCAGCGAAAGGCACTTGATAAAGCGCCCTCAGAGAACTCAATCTCTTTCTAGGCGTTTTACATTTGCTGCAGAGGGAAACACGATTGAATGGCGAGTAATATCGCGCTTGATAAGCAACATAAAAACATGGTTAGGGGTGACATGCACAGTGTCAGCATGCAAGTGTGGTTAGTGGCAGCATGCACAGTGTCAGCACGCATAGGCACAGGAAGGACGAATCAAAGGGACCCACTAAATGCTGTCCTAAATAGGTATATCTTAAAGTTCTTTTTAAATGTGGTCAAGTCAGGGGATGTCGTGACGCAAGTCGGGAGTGAGTTCCAGGCTTTGGGAGCATACGAACTAAATGCACGGTCTCACAAGAATTTGAGGTTTGTACGAGGTATTGGTAAACTGTTGGATTCTGCAAAGCAGGTTGTATGATGCTTGGCCTGGTGGGGGAATAGATCTGAGAGATAGGCTGGAGCCAAAGAATGAAGTGACCTAAAAGTGAGCGACAAAACTTTGAAGTCGATCCGTTGCTTGACTGGTAGCCAGTGCAGGTCGGCGAGAAGAGGTCTGATGTGGCAACTGCGACGCTCACGACAGACAAGCCTAGCTGCAGAGTTTTGCACCAGCTGTAATCACCTGATTGTACATGCCGGTAGGCCAGCAAGCAGTAAGTTAAAAAGGATTAAATTGCTACATTGTCTGTTTCTCTAAGCTATTTCAGATTCAGATGCTTTGCTGGTTAGGTAGAATACCGGTTTTCGCAACATGCCAAGATTTCTTTACATGTATGACAGTCGACCAAGACCTGAGGTCTTATCCTTGCTAAGGGTTACTCTGGAATCACGGTGACAGACTTAATATGGTAATACTCAGCACTGACTTCAAGAAGCACTGCAGACTACCTAAACTGAGGAGCCTTAGCTGCTGTCACCTTTCAACCCAGGCTGCAGTGATCGATAAAGGTCACATTGCATTACTTCAGGACTCGAATCCACGAACAGTATCGTAAAGTGTGAGCTCCTTAACCGTTCGAAGACTAAGGAGCAAAGCTGTCACAGATCCAACTGCACAGCTGCAGGTATCTGTGAATGAGCGCAAACGAGTAGCTTTACTAAGAGCCAAGGTAGACACAGAGCGTGAACCCTGCAAAATAACGACGATAAACTAATCTTATCGAGAGCTGATACAGCTGATCTGGTCTTACTTCATATACCATACCACCAATCCCAGTTAGAGGGCAGCATGTCCATTTCAAACACTTATTTACTATACAAATCCTAACTCGGAACGAATGAAAAAATATGCCTGCTGTCTCGTGAGCTGGCTCATCAGCAGCAAGTAAACATAATGGCTTGCAAAAAGATTTTCGGTCGATGATACTATATATTGCAGATTTTTTGTATGTAGTCCCTTGTCGGTGACATGCAACCTAGGAAAAGAAAAAGTGGGTTACGAGCTGACTCTTTTGGGTCGGGCAGTAGGTCACTGGGCTGACAGCAAATACCTCAAGGTACTGTGCAAGATGTTAGTCGTGCCAGAAAGCTGAGTCGCTGAAAACTTCGAAGGTAATGTCAGGAGACTGATTGAAAAACTGAGCTAATGCTCTTTTCGAAGTTACACCATAATAAGCAAAGTTGAGATGAGTCACAAAAAGGTCGTCATCCTTAATCTTGAATTTTAACTCTGCTCCTACCTTGCCCTTTAATTATGATGAATTGCTGATGAGTGCGGTCAAAGAGCTACCGCCAAGTACTAGGTCAATTGTTGAGCATTTCAAGGTCTGCCGAAAGTTGAAAGAGAAACTGGCAAGGTTGCTTCAAGCCCATATACCGGACTGCCACACATAAGAGCTGCATGCCTACTTGTTCCGAGGCAATTGTTAGTGCTACCCAAAGAAATGGGAGAAGGGAAAAAACAGATTCCAGAACTTTCTCTATTGCCAAGTGCCAAAATATGTGACATCAAACTTCACTCATACGAGTAAAACTGAATTTTTAGTAAACAACAATGAGCTCCTAGCTGCCAGCACTGCCCCTGATTGCCACAAAAGGGCATGTTTGTGCCTTATGAAGGTTGGCGTTGAGCGACTGCTTTGTATATATGCAGAATGTTTGGTCGGTTACAGATGCTCTCTAGTTACAGATGCTCTCTAACATAAAAGCATAAGTACCTGATGCTTCTAAATTGAATAGATTTCTCATTTAACTATAGATAGAATTTTTTATAAAGCTTGAGGGAAAAATTATATGTGATTCAATTAGCAGAATGATTGAAATTTGCTCACATTTGCAAACATACAGAACTTTGTAGAGGTGATTTATCACAGCGTTCAGCTACCTCTGCAGACTTCATCAGACCCTACCAACTCATGCTTCGAGGTCTGCAGCCTAATAAATCGGCCTCTGAAATAATACAGCCAAATGAATTACTTGAACTCGCCGCTGAATTTAAAGTAACAGTACCCCAAAATGACGCCGTACCTCTAAAAAAAGAAAAGTGTTAGCAGGTAGTCCTTGGAAGTTAAACACACCACTCTATAAGCAGAGGCTACATTTTCACAAACTCTTAATTATAAGACCAAGCACATTATTTTATGTTTTTTACATTCAATCTCGAAAGTTAGGAACCAAGATACAGGCTTCCTTCCCGGCATGCTTAAACAGCCTTAAAGAAATGTAGCTCTCTTATGGCGCTACATAAATTTTTTGCTCTGACTAATTTATTCTCAAACTGAATGGCTACTGAAAGGTCTGAGGCTAAAACTCAGCTAGTGAATACCAGCCTCATTACATTTTAAAGCACGTGAGAACTAAATCTTGTTCCAGGCACATTACATGAGTGTGAACGTTCCCAGTTTCTGCTTGCATAAGCACACCGAGAACTCTTTTTAAGGACCGAGTAAATGCTACGAGAAACAGTCGGGTTCGAGCTTCACTTTACATCAGACGGTGGATATAGTGATCTCGGTCAGCAGAAGCCCCAGGCCTAAGATTTTTACGAACTGAAGACAGCGCCGTGCCTTCCATGCCTAATTATCTATTTACCTATCAGATCTACTACCCCACCAAGCTAAGCATCATGCCGCCTGTTTTTCGGAATCTAACTGCTTACCTATACCTCGTACAAACCTCAAATCCTTTAGAGACCGTGCCTTGAGTACGCATGATCCCAAAGCCTGGAACTCACTCCCGACTTCCGTAACGACATCCCCTGACTTGAGCAAATTTATGAAAAAATTAAAAACGCACCTATTTATGACAGCATTTATAGTGGGTCCCAGTGATTCGTCCTTTGTGTGCTTATGGGTGCTGATACTGTTGCATGCTGCCACTAACGACAGCTCCATGCTGACCCTGTGCATGTCAACCCTAACCATTTTATTCTTTTGTTTATCGAGTGTGTTACCACAAACCATTCGATCGCATTTCCTTTGCAGCAAACATAAAGCGTCTAGAGTTCTGAGGGTGCTTTATCAAGTGTTATTACTATTATTATTATTGTTAAGCCAAGCACATTTTGAAGGTGGGTAAAACAATAATAATAAGAGTAATACTAATAATCCTAAAAATAATAAATAGTAATAAATAATCATAACAACAATAATAAGAGGCATGAACATTTTACAGAGGCATGAACACTTTCTTAGCCAGTGGAACCAAATTAAAAATATTCTATTGAAAGGTTTGCCTAATTGAGTACGAAAAATATGATGTGTGCTAATGCAGGAATGTCAGTAAGTTAACTAGAAAGTAAGTTAACTAGTAAGTTAACTAGTTAACTGTTAATTAGAATCTTTTTCAGTGTCTGACTATGGGTTTAAGACGCCATATACAAATCAAATATTCGGTGGTTGTGGTTTTTTAACATTTGTCTCTGCTATCATGTGTATGTATGTATCTCTGTCTGTAACTCCACAAAGCGATAGAGGCTATGTGGGTGTTACGCATGAGAGTTTTGTATAGTGCACTCACAGCCAAATCAGCTTTCGGTACGCATTCGGTAGCCAACAGACTTCATTTCACGCAACAAAGAGAAAGTAGGAAGCACAGCAGAGTCATGAGAGCAGTTGAGATCGTGAGTAGTATGGAAGTAGCAGCTCAGGATCGCTGAAAAGAATGAGCCATAGTCGGCAGCAGGAGAGTAGTTGTCGTTGCGTAAGAGCTGTGGAAGCCAGTTACACAGTCTAGGACCTGCAGAGCTGAAGCTTCTGTCGCCAACGGTCTTTAAGCCGAAGAATGGGACAGCTAATTTATTTTCCATACAGGACCTGAGGGCACGAGGAGGCTGAAACTAGTGCAGCAGTTAAGCTAGGTATGGAGGAGCTAAACCATGGCAGACCTTGTGGATCAGCTTAAAGACTTTGCTCTGTATCGGTTGATCAACCGGCAACCATCCTAGCTCTTTTAGCAAAGGAGACACGTGATCAAATCTCTGGAACTTGAAAACTAGCCTTGCAGCCATATCCATAGCCATCCGCAATAGCCTAGTTGCTTTCTTTAGCCAGCCAAAAGGGAATTACAATAATCAAGCTGACACAGAACTAAGGAGCTAGTTACATATTTTGCAAGCCACTGTGAAAGACAGCTCATAATCTTAGATGGGGATCGGACGTGGTGGCTAGTTGTAGAAGCAGTCTTTTGCATGAAGCTTTGAAAATTTAGGCCGCTGTCGAAAACGGCACCTAAATTTCGAGTACGTGGTGATGGTCGCACAACAGCATCAGCCATTAGAAGAGTAAAGCCTTTAAATTCAGCCATCGGCTTAGAATGTCTTATGAGCAGCAGTTCAGTTTTATCATCATTTACTTTCAAGAAGTTTTCCAACATCCAGGATCTAATGTCGGCATGGCAAGCATTCAGTTTATTAGTTGCTGCAGTTGATTCCGACAAATCGAATGATAAAAATATCACCATATTCCTTGGGCGTGTGCATTCGGATCCTATGGTAACTTTATCCTGTAGGCAAGCTGAAGCAAAGATTACACCAATGTATTCTATCTTGAACGGTAAATTCCAGACTTTTGAAATACCATCAATTTTGAATGAGTATTATTTCAGTTCTAAATATTTCACGGTAACTCAAATAGCAATCATGGAAATAATGCAGATCTACTACTGAAAAATACTAGCTGATTTAACCGCCTATTTTTTATTGCGACAGACGAGTCTTAAAGGCTATCATCACCAGCAATAAAGGATCACCCACTGCAGGATTAGAACCCAATGCGTTGGCACCTAGGTCATGAAAAACCGCCTTATTTAGTGAGCCATCATGCATCACCGTATGACTAGATGTTTTCATTTTAAACATGCTGGGGAAATTCAGTTGTGAGCATTCAGAGTGGGTCAGCAAAGCATGGCTCTAATGCTACATGAGTACATCTAGTATTGCTGCATGAGTGAGATTCAAATGAGTTCACCTAAGATGAAAAAGATAGTATTAATGTAATTATTGTAGTAAGTGACAATTTTATGAATTTATTAGCTCCTGACATGAAATATATTCGGGGTCAAACGTTTCATATTTGTAACTCTCTTAAACTAGTGAGTCAGAATGGGAACGATAACTGCAAGCGATGTGAGGATTACAGGCCAGTAAGAATGGAGGCATACCTTGGCAAGCTTGTCAAACTTGGCAAAAAGATTGTTTAGAACTTTCACCAACTCCTGAGGTGTGACTTCAGAAGCATAGGCAGTGAAGCCACTGATGTCGGCAAACAGTATACTAAAACATAATTAATTGCATTGACATCACAATGTAATATGAAATCGTCAACGAGCTAATGATAACAGAACAAAGTTGCAGATACTACACATGATGCCATATTGTATAAATAGTGTATATGTTCAGGTTACAATAACAGTATTTCTGTATGTTCATATTACACAAGCAGCTGCAAAAACAACAAATAAGTCCTAACAAGGTATTGATCAAAGCTGCAGTTAAGAAAGCAGGAAAATGACTTGAAACGTTTAACAAAAGAATGACAGCTCTTTTGATGCCAACTTAAGTGTTAGAGCTTTTTCTTTTTACGGAAAATAATTCGGCCTTTTCCTCCTTCATTGACGGCAACTTTCCACTTGAGTCATGTGCCCCCAAGGCAGCTTCTCTTGACCGATCTCGCTCAGCAGATGGTAGTTGCAAAATAATAACATGACTGCATAGCTGCCCCTTACCAACAACCTAGCATTTGGGGCAGGGGCGGTCGAGTTACCTCATGCATGGAATCCTATGAAAGTCATGACTGCATCCAGTCGATTGAATACTACATATATTGCATCGTGCTACTTGACTGGATTCATAAAGCATTTCATTGACCCACAGGCAATAGCCGAATTAATTCTAAAAATGATTACGGTAATCGTGCTTGTAGTCGAATATTGAAACTTCGATTAGCATTGAAGTAAAATTACCCCGGTCGTAAAGTAATGTTCGTGGTGGCAAGCTGAGACGGGACTGGTTTAGGGCAAGCAGGTATTGCTGTATTAGTGTGTAGTGATGAGGGGATCTGAAAAAAGCCATACTGATGGTGTCATTTTTGGTCTGAGATATCTCTCCAAGGTACGGTCTTTTCTGGCATGCCCTGGATGACAGTTCTTTTCTCCCAGGTCCACGACTGGCCACTGGGCCCAATATATTTCTTTCAAGATTCCTTGACTGTCTCTTCAGCTAAGAATGATTCGGTGTCGGCCACGGAGGCATGCATGCGGGCTCAAGCTTGTGTGTTCCCACACACAAAGGCGCTTGCACAGGTACTCATGCATCTGCACAATCTAGCTCGGGCACGTGAGTAAAAGCTAATGCCGAACCCCTGGAGGCATTATGGACATTCAATCAATCAGTCCTAGTAACTCGATTGACAGAAAGCCACTATATCCAAAAGGGGCAGATAACATACAAAATATACTGCCGGCACAAATGCACAACCCTGTCTGGTACCTGATTGACAGAGCACGTGCTCTAAAGGTATTTTGCACAGAGTGAGCTACATCCCGGCAGTACTATTCAGTGCTGAATGCAAAACCATAGTCTTAGGCTTAATCCTGGATGCATCTCTGGTTAGTCGTGGTGTAAACACCCGACTTCACAATGAGTCAACATCTACAAGAAATGCAGCATCTTATGCCCAGGTAAAAAGTCAGCGTTCTGATTCCAATGCAGTGAGAGGGTGCCGGTGTAAGCTGCTAAGACACCTGGCCCCTTGCCCTACTCAGCATGGCTTCTCATTACCCTCTTGGTAAAAGCCAATTACTAGCACGGGTTAGCAAAGCCAATGGTCTGGATGTGGGGTGGGTGGCTCTCTGATGGCACCTGGCTGCTGGTGGCAAAGAAAGCCAGCTCCCTACTAGCACTCAGCCACCCTTGCATTTGCCTCCCACACCAGCTCTTAGACACGGCAGTGACACTTAAGCAGCATTCAAGGAGCTGGCTGAGAGAATATAAATGACTGCATAAACAGCTGTTTAGCCCAGCTGTCAGCCTATCTAGCTATGTAGCAACCAAAACTGATTGACCTTTCCAATACAGTAATCGCCATTAGGTAAGGGGCCTGAGCAAACGACTGGCTCCAAGCCAAATGTAGCCTCATAACAACAGTAACCACTTTAGCACGAATACTGATATACGGCTAGTATCACTGCTGGTTCTGCTAAATCTCTCTGCTCCGTTTGATACCATTACTCACTAAGTCCTTATTGACTACCTATCATCTGGCCTGGGGATCACAGGCACTGCATTGCAATGGTATAGGTCCTATCACAGTGGCAAACTTCAGAAGTTTGTCGTCAACTGGCCACAGCTTTCCAGCAGCCTATAAAAAATGGGCTACCCTAAGAGCTCTGGGCATGGTTTGCTTCTTTTCACAATTGATGCTCTTCCTATAGCTGATACAATTGTAAAGCACAACCCAGGCTTTCATTCGTAAGCAGACGACTCACACCTAGATATGAACTTTGATCCCTCCCTGACTACCGGCATTTGAAACTTTCTCAAACTCCCTTAAAGAATAAATTTCTACTTTTGAGGTTGGATGGCAGCAACTTGTCTCAAATTGAACAAGTAAAGTATCAAATAACTAGTCATAAGAAAATCAGAAAATATTCGGAAATTAAAATGTCTAACCAACACTTGGGCTCGGCTAGGATATCTCCTGTAGTGTTTGCGCACAGTATTGTTTCGTGTTGTCTTCTAAATTGACCATTAACGAGATGACCACGTCAGTTCTAAAGTGAAGTCGAACTACTTTCAGGTAAGTGCATAACAGAAGGGTTTGCTTGGACAAGGATACCAAAGCCAAGCTTGCCCATGTATTTTGGAAGTCTCGTCGAGACTTTAGCAGCTCACGATCAGCAGATGCTATTTCCAAGATGCTAACAGTTAGTACAAAACTGACGCTAGGCTAGGTCTGTCAGAAACGTCACAACTACATTACACCTCTTCTTGCCGACCTGACTACCCATCAACAAACAGACCGATCTCAGGGTTGCGTCACTCACGTTTAGCTCCTATAATTCTCTTGTTCTGGCTTAGCTATCAGAAATACTTCCTAATCAGGCTTTGCATTAGACCACTTGCTCTCCTGACTCGAGTTGCTTAGCTGCACCTCAAACTAAACTCCAATCCTCCTAACCTCAATCCCAATCATCTCAATCGTCGGCAACGCTGGAGGGTGCATCTGCTGCTGCTGAAGGCTACTGGCAGGAGCAGCAGATGGCAGGCATACGGTCTGGCCTACATGCGACAGTCGGTCGTGACGTTGCAGCCCTAACGGGACGAAGCTGAGATCAAGGACTGAGCTAGAACGATACATCATATTGAAGGGCTATACCGGCATCAACCCGGACATGTTTTTTCATCGACTCGGGAGAGGCAAAGCTGACTCCGATGCCAAAGCAGGATCAGAGACGGTGGCCTGTGCAGATGGAGGTGGCAGTAGTGCTATGCAGCGACCACAACCAGCTGCCGGTGACAAGCTACTGGTCAAAATGGAGTTTAGCAAAAGCCGCCATCCAAATGACGATGCGAGTGAGAGAGAGAGAGAGAGAGAGAGAGAGAGAGAGAGAGAGAGAGGCAGTAAGCCAGCATCAGGTCAGAGAGACTTTCATAGCCACAAAGCAGGTGTCTAGTTCTTTCGTCGAAAGATGGCAGCAGGATGATCAATCCATCCGACAGCTGGAATTTGAAAGGGCAATTGAATTTGTTAGCTTGTACAGGTAGATTTAGTTTTGAGGATAGCATAACTTGGCCGCTTGGTTTGCTGGTCTGGCTGGCTAAACACCTGCCATGAATACTGGCTCTTAACTCGGGATGTCGATGGGGGGAGCAGGCAGCAGCAGAACATTCGCTTGCAGGGCTATTTTGAAGTAAGCGACACATGAGCTAATAATAATAAAACATATGGATAACCACTACGGGCAGGTGATGGAAACCTTGTGCATCTTCAAATCGGCTGGGAAGGAAGTGCGTCAATCGTTAGGGATACTATGCACTATTTCAGTAGGCAAAAGTTACGGAACAATGAACACCTGGTATAAACAAGGTCAGAAAAAGTGCTGTGATGAGCAGCTTGGTTCTTAGCTTCATTTTAAATGTCGTCAAGTTGGAGGCTGTCCCAATGTCAGTTGGCAGTGAGTTCACTCTTACGTAGCATTGATAATAAAGGCTGTCTCACAAGAAGGTTTGAAGATCGTTAGGGGCACAAGTAAACAGCTCAAATCCGACGAGCCGGTGGTACGTTGTCTAGCCTGGTCGAGAAAAGTAGTTCGAATCGGTGGGCTAGATAGAGGTTGAGTATGAAAGGACCTTGAAAATGAGTGACACAACCTTGAAATCCAGAGGCTGCTTGATAGGCCAGGGCAAGTCGGTCGGAGGTGTTGTCAAGTGGCAGCTGTGCTGTTCATCACAGACTTGCATAGCTAAGTTTTGCACGACTTGTGGGTGAGCTTTTTTGTACAGGTACAAGAAGGCCTGCAAGCAGTTAGCCTAGCTAAGCTGCAGCTCAAGCCAGCGACCCACAATGAGTGTCGTGGAGGTCCAGCAGGAAAGGATGATGATACAAGAGAGAGGTCAATCAATCAGTGGTGGACCAGCTGCTTCCTCAGGGCAGAAGGGCACAGGTGGGCAGGCAGCTGTGTCACAGGTGCAAACTCGGCAGAAGCTACAGCAGCTGCTGCTTTCAAATATGTCTTTGTGTACTTTGCTGCCTGTGTTCACTGGCGTGGTATAAAATTGCATTGCTTGACCTGGCTTGATGGAAGGTCCCCATTTTGGTTCCGGAAAAGCTCACAATCATATCCTGGCATTGTTGGGTGTACTTGTGCACTGCCTGTGTGCAGACACTGCACGTCTTATTACTAACCAATTGACAGGCTTCCTTTCTAATGCATGCGAAACGCCTCGAAAGAGATTTAGATTTATTTGAGCACTGTGCAAATGTATTATTATTATTATTACTACTTACAGCAGTAGAGACAAGGTACACTACAAGTTACATACAGTTTCTGCCCTGACATTGTTTAAGCAAAGAGGGCACTTGAATTTAGGCAAGCTTAGAGATAAACATATTGGCCATCAGCTAAGCACAACCCATATAATTTCTGGACCATTGACAGGTTTCAAGATTCATGCTGTTGAGGTAATAGGTAACCAAATTATACTTCAAATCTACCAAATACAAATATGCGTTCTAAATTGTGTTGTTAGTCGAAGCATCCACGTACGAAATGTATGTCTGGGGTGTAGCTGTCGTGATGTCAGTCTGTGCCTTGCACAGTTTGGGGTGATATTCGTGGCTAAGATGAAATTTTACCATCCTTGGCAGAGTAGCATTTTATGCACCCAACCGACACATAAATAGTGACCCGTTTTGATGACACCCCAGTCTCTTTCCAGGCATTTGCAGGCGGCACAGAATTATTATCAAACAAAGCATATCAAGCAATTCAAAGCTCCTCTAATTGGTCTTTCTCAAAGGTAGCCCAGCTTATACATGCTACGTGAGCAGGACTATAAATAATAATTCCAATAGCAATAGTAATAGCAATAATAATAATAATAATAATAATAATAATAAAAACAAAAGGATTATATTGCATCATAAGACAGCTAAATATCTTTTGTCAACGGTGGCTGGAAAGGATGCGTATTGACTGATTATTGCTGATAACACACTGGTTATGGCATGGATAAGCATTCTAACGTCGATTGCATGCCCGACTATTGAAAAAAGCAAGCTGACATTTGCAAACATTAAGAGTGCTGTCTGGATGACATATCGTGTCAGTCCAGTGCTAAATATTACACTTGTTAAGCAATTTCAGCTGAATTTAAGAAAACGTGCTACACCTTCAATGGGCATCGTTTTAGATAGGAGAGGCAGCCAAGCTTCGAGCAAAGAATGAAGCAATAGCAGCTTGAAAATAAGCCTAATTAGCATAGTGGCTTCTGCACCGGCTGTTTAGTTAAAATGATGAGGAAAGTGCAATTGTGCACGAGTGCTGAAAGGACTGATAGAATTGGCTGGTGCGAGAAGAACGATTTGCTTAAAAGTCATCCTACTAGGTCTGAAATGGCATCCTTTGTGAGGACCGCAGCTTAGATGGAGGCTGGGTGATGGCAAACAGGTACCTGGGTAGGCTTTGAATTCAAGGAAGCAGTTAGCACCACTTTCAATGGGACTCTGAGATATTCAGATCGCAGCCAGGTGGGCAAAATATGTCAAGAAGCCTATGCAGTCTCATATTAGTATTTGCAAATTGGATTGCTATGAGGGGTGGGCGCCGTGTGGGTGCGAAAACCATTACCCATGCTCACGTGAATTGTCACTGAAAAGAGTTCAGGGAATATATATGGTTGAATAATCAAAATTAGAATTGCCTTGAAGCTGCCACTCTGGTTAAATGCATAGGATTTCTTAACAGCAAACACGTTGCATAGTTAAACCTCCACATCACCATGTTCATATCTGCAGCCTATCTGCACAGCCGAGTTGTGCCTGCATTCAGCAGCCGACCTCATTTCACTGCTCACTTTATCTGAGAGCAGACAGGCTGTAAACGATGTGAATCAAATACTAGTGCAGACTGCAGGCTGGCTACAGGTTCAGCTAGCATTTGCATCATAATTAGGTACTAAAGAGGAATTTATTTTCTTGCTACAGTAACTACACGACAGGATATACATGACGATTGCTATATCCAACCGGGTAAATAGGTTTTGACCTTTCAAAAAATTGACAGGGATGAGAGCAAAATAGAACTTGAAACGTATTCTAGCGTTTCAGCACAACTTCTCACTGCCCCCTTCTATTGAGCCACCAGTTGCTTTCATCTGGTCTGAGACTAAGATTTGGCCAACGTTGTCATACAACCAGCTAGAACCACCCAACTGGTGCCTAGATGCTGCATAGGGTTCCGTGAGGAAGCCTATGCAGCATCTAGAAACCAATAGCTGCACTGACAGTCTATGCTGTGTAGGCATATGCTTGCGACTTGCACTGCAGTAGCAGCATCTCAACATGAATAGTGCACCTAGCACCACAGAGTTCACGAACTGGGGAATAAGAATGGAGCACTAAAGGCTGAGTTTGGCACTTGAAAGAGACCAAGCTATTGATCCACTGGCAATATCACTTCCTGACAGACACTGATTAGTCCTTATCATTTAATGAAATTTGGGCTCAGCTTTCGAGAAGACGCTACAAATTGTGCACAGCATGCAGTCGGCACGCTCGGTCACTGAAAGAGCATCCTAAATGCTCTTGAAACATATGTGCGATTAAAATTGCTTCTTATCCTTCCCACAGAACCATTTTTTCCACAGAATGCTTCAGCTGCTGCATAGCATGCAGCATGCTACTGTAGCAATCATCACCAACAGTGGCATTGACAAGGTGGCATGCCGAAATACGCATGGCTCAGTGGTGAGGTTTGGAAGAAGAGAATCCTAGCTCCATAGACCAAAAACAGACTTCTGATCTCACTGCTATACAACAGCCACAAGAATCCTGGATTAGCTTACTGAGGCAGTGACATTATCAGTGCCCAACATCAACCTGTTGCCGCATGATCTGGGCTCACTGAGTGGTCTATTGACAAAATCTACCCCAAGTGTACTGCCAGTAAAAAGGAAACACAGCAAAAAGCATCACGACAACAACACCTACATGTCCATCAAATCATATAGCTGATTGTCAGAGTTACAAATATTCAAGTGAAATTGTTGCTCATGCACTTACAGGAGTAAGCAATTAGCAAAGCATGAAAATTAAAAGGACTTAAAACTGTGGCCAACTACACCATTACTGCAGCACATCCATATGGTAATGTCATCATAATTAAACACTCGATCTCAGAAAAGTTTTAACAACATTAAGTTATGGTGGAATAATTTGCAATACAAGTATTGGCACTTAGTAAAGGACCAAGCAAGCCACTGACATTTCACTAGCACCAATACCAAATATTAAGAGGCTGATTGGTAGAATAGTATTAGAAGAAGAAAAGACCGAAGGAATGAGTGAAGGAGAGAGCGAGAGAGAGAGAGAGAGAGAGAGAGAGAGAGAGAGAGAGAGAGAGAGAGAGAGAGAGAGAGAGAGAGAGAGAGGGAAGAGGGCCAGAGTATGAGGGAGGAACCGCAACACCTCACCTGACCCTCTCATAGCGATGCAGGTAGACATGATGAAACTGCCGATACTCCGGCTTTGCAGGCGATTCACCCATCACGCCGATCACCTCCACGGCCACGAACTTCGGAAGAACAGAAAGGACCAGCCGCTCCTGTAAGACAAATGCTCGGTAGCCAGCCTTGAACAATGGCATCCTGCATGCCCCTAAGAGAACTTAATCTCTATCAGGGGGCTTTACATATGCCACGTAGGTCGAGTTCATGACCTCAGATATCAAATGTAATGACCTTGACCTTGGTCATAGTGATTGTGCTGAATAATTGTGCACAGCTTTACATATGCATTTGTGTACCTTACCACGCAGGGAACGATGAAGACACAAGCACATCTGATTTAATCAAGGGCAAGATGCTCACCTTTAACGAACATGGTGGAGGGTTCGATGCAGCATGTGCACAGTGGCTGAATAGCAATTACTCCCTTAATGTGCTTACCAATGAATCTTAAAGTATACAATACAGGGAAAACGTATTGGCTGATTATTCAGTCACAATATCACGGCCATAGGCAACGGCATCTGCCCAGCTGGCCCAAACTTGACCTTGGTCAGTTTGAAAGCTAGCAGCATGTCATTGACAAATTTGGGACCAGTGAAGAGCTCGTCCTTCGAACGTATGCAAATTACAGAGCTGCTTCGTGAGAATGGGAATGTAAGGTAGATTCCTCTCAAGGCTATAATAGTGCTCTCTGACTTAAGACATGCATCCCAGGCAAATGAGCTGGTAATACGCGAATGGTATGAAATAAAGCAAACCAGAGACATTCTCAACATACTCCAGATAGTAGGTGCTTGGGTAGTATAACAGTTTAAAGAAAAAGGCCAACACACATGTTGGGTATTATGGAAGAAACGTCAATGCTAATACCAGAAAAAGTAATTTCTTGCAAGGGCAAAGTGAAACAATGGGGTCGTTGCAACGGTGGTTTAGTATTTTGTTTCCTGCTCGGCTCGTCATTGGACGAGACACGAAGAATAGTATGAGCACGCTGGTGCCTGAATTCAGCCACTGACCACGACCCGCGAACAGGGAGTATGGCCGCCAGGTGACCACGCACACAGCTCACTGAGCTCGGCCTGCAAGCCCTATGGAGCTGCAAGTCAGCGCCAGCAGCAGCCGAAGCAGCAGCGGCAGCAGGCTGGTGCAAGCTGAGCTGGGCGAGTGCATGTCTATGAAGTACAAAGTCAGCCCAGAGCTCTGTGTTTAGTGTGTATAACGATTGAAAGCAAGCCTCGCCTGACACGGCATATGTACTGTAATAATATTTATCAAATTTTCACCACATTCTGCTCTGAAATGTATACACAGGTGAATGCCAGAGTGTGCCAGTGACCAAAAGGGTAGATATAGATGCAGTGTCTGCCTTTTACCTCATGTTCCCTCGGTGCCTCGAGATCGCTGGCTGCTGGAGGGGGAGAAGAGCTGCATGCTAGCCGAACTGCATCAAGCTTGCCGTGCAGGTTGGCTCGAGGTGACCCTGAAGCAGCCTTGGCAGCCGCTGACTGCTTGGCCCAATTGAAAGCCCCACAGCTGTGTTCAGCTTCATGTGCAAGCTGCTGAGAACCTCAGATGCCAACATCTTCCCAAATTAGGCACTTAAATAAGTGCAACTGCTAATGTAGCAGGTTTGCTACTGGTTTTTACCATCAGTAGACCTTTGCTTTTGTAGTCAAGAGGCACCAGACAAATCTTTTCAGCAAAAATGAGAGGAGTCTGAAAGAAAACTATCCCCAGTAGCTATCAAATTTCGTCTTGCTGCTCGGGTATGCTAGCAGTTCCCTCCTTGCCGACCAACTCTGGCTGGAAGAGTATTTGGCCAATCCCCTGTTCTGACTCAATTTGGGATCATGAGTCAGGACAATATAGCTATCCATCGAGGTTACCACTCAGATGGTTCACTGAAGCCGGTTGCAGAGTCAGACGTGATATCGAAGTTGCTTCTACCCTTTACTGAAGGCCTGCATCTTCTAATAGCCTCACCAAAACCTCCTGAATGCGTTTCAAAACCCATCAGCAAGACAGCTGCTGCCATAGGTAGGTCGCAGTAGGAGCAATGGCAGGCACTCTGCAAGGTACAGGAGGCACAAGAGTCCATTAACAGATCCACAAGAGTTGCTTCCACTGTTGCCGATCCTTCCAAAGAATATTATTGGTATTGGTAACCTGGTGGCTAAAGGAAGCCTAGAGAATGGGTGAAAGCAACCACAACGAAGAAGCAGACTGCTGCCCTTTCAAAGAACTCCTGCAAAGAGCTGTCTGTACAAGAAGCATGTCCATTCGTGCTATGATCGGCAGCTGGAGTTAGGTAAAACAAGGGTCGATCAGTGCAATGAATACACCAATCACCTGAAGCCAAAGCTGTAACTTTGGCAGCAACAACAATCCCAGGCAAATCAGCCTCTCTAGCCAAAGTCAAAAGGGACCCGAGATAAGAGGTCAGCAGTCCATCAGAGCTGACCCAGCTAAGCACCCAGCAAGCAACTGCTCGTGTGCCCAGTCTCGTGGCTGTTCCGGCAGCATAACATGATTGGCATGCTCATCGAGATATTGTTGCATGAGCACTACTGGGCATGTGCCTGCAAATAGCTTCTCTGTGGGGCAGCTATAAGAGCATCAGGCAGTATACTCAGTGCTACTACGAACGGAGGCTGTAGTCTTGTTGCTTAACTATGAAAGAGGCAGGCAAAGGCAATGGTTTCTCTTACTCGTGCTACCAACTAGTAATGGCCTGGGGCTCGAGTCCTCCTGACCTCATAATGCCGAGTTTGCTCACGTTCATGTCGGTTGTGACCTCTGTGCTTGTCACTTCGGCATCTGTTGCCACTGGCCCCAGCCGGTAATTGTTACTTCCTAACCAACGAAGGAGAATCGCTCGAGTGCACTCTTTGAAGTCTAAGGTAACTGTGCATATCACGGTCTAGTGCATTGCATCACGACAATTACAGCACACTGTCGAAGGATTTCGTAATCCAATAAGATGAAGAGTGGTCGCAAGAGATGATCATTTAGGTTACTTTAATGCCAATCGTCTGATAACACTCTGAGCTATACACTTTGTAGGTCCCCTCTTCTAAATCGTGGTAATTCAACAGAAACATATTATCCTCATCCAAATACAAAGAATTCAATTAGCAGAACAGCTAGCCTATCATTAACATATTGCTAAAGTGCCAACCAGAAGAGAATGTAGAATCCTCTCAGAGAATAGCAATTGCCCCTGTGTTTACATTGCACTTGAATCGTTCCTGCATTAAGACGGTCACTACGATGCAGCCACAATGCTCACGTGAATTGAGCCACTCCTGTCACCCTACTGCTGTCTTTTTTTAACAGCATGCAGGATTCCCGGAATAGGCACTGCTTTATGATTTCTCTCTGAAGAGGACGATTGGAATTCTCGTCCTGAATTATTGCTTTGAACATACTACAGCTTCATCACTCTTTCGCTCCCACTTTCCTTGTGCACACACATCCATACTGCGAGCATGCGTTAACATACAAACACAGACCCAGACCGGCATTCACAATTGAATGCGAACCCAGACCCTCCCATGCCGTCCATGTAAAGATGTGTCTACACATGGGATAGACATGTGTGCACCACTATAGCTGGAAATGCAGGCTGAGCATGTACTGAAACACCAAATGGTCTTGGTATGCCCATTAGCCAAACAACAATGCTAGGCACAGTAGTTCTAACCTTTAAAGTAGCCTGCCAGCCTTGGCTGTTGCACTAACACCTACTGCATCCAATATGCAGATCACAGTGTGTCCTCAGCTCCTTTCACAAAACAATTTTGCTCTGCCACTTTATTTTACTTCAAAACAGTTGGAAGCAAGTAGCCATACTCTCTTCGAGTTAGGGTGAGGAGTTTCAGGATAGCCAGATGCTTCAAAATATTTAAAAAAAATGCAAAGACCAGCTACTTCACCACCTCAATTGTAAAGCACCTCAGTAGCCTGAGCAGACTGTTTTATCCTGCTTACAGCAGACTGTAGAGAGCTCCCTGCTGTAGCTGTTTAAGCCACATCCTGGGCCTCAAAGTGTGAGCTCAGTACAGCTGGGTGACAGCCTAGTGATTGCATCGCCTCTTTTTCTATCCTTGCTGCTTGAGAGGCCTGGAGCCAACTTGCTTCATTCCAATTGCACCCACATCAAGTGCTGCATCTCTAAAAGCTGTGTGCCAGAAGCACATATTACCCACCTCTCTTATTTTAGCTGTGCTACAGCTGAAGTAAGATAAATTATCATTGACTTTCACTGCTCGCGGTATTTTCAGTAAATGGATGACAACTATCGGTCGCTAACATAAGACTAACAAGCACTTACTAAGTTGACTTTGCAGCTTTTTGAAATACAAGGATCCTTTGTCCCAGTGGCATCAAGCTTTGCTAAAGCAACCAGGTAACTAGCACTTAATGACTTAATTTTGCAGCTTATTGAAGTACAAGGATAATTTGTCCCAGTAGCATCAAGCTTTACTAAAGTAACCGGGAATGCCATGGCCGAAGGCTAAGATCCTCAGGATGCATGCTGCAGTTAAAGCTTCACGGCCCACCTGTTAAGCAACCATTAAAGCTGATTGTAAAAGGCAAATATATTAGCAATACCATAGCCAGCTGATTCTAGAAAGGCTTTAATCCTCGACCACCTAAAAAACTTACTAGTAGCTTGAGTGTTCAAGAGGTGCAAAATATAGTGTTGTTTTTCCAAGCTCATCTCTCATCCATGTGGATGAATGAAGACATGAAGGCAATAAAGACAGACCCAGTAAGCCTGTGTGTCGAAGGGACGTTGCCCTGTTGGTCTCTTTGGTTGGTCACTCATTAAAATCTGGTAACTACGCTAATTTAAAGCAGTATAATGCATCTCTGTCCATAAGACAGAGCCACAAGGACTAAGAGGATGCCATCCTAGAAAGTTTATTACAGCTCACTCAAAGCCTAAGCAGCTTTCGGTGTGCGTGCCAAATCCAGCAGAGTTCATTTCACGCAACGAATAGAAAAGAAGCAGCATGGCTGTGTCACGAGGGCAGTCGAGGAAGTGAGTTGCATAGAAGCAAGGAAGTGCTGCACTGGTTTGGCCCAGTGGCTAAGGTGCTTGCCACGACTCAGATTTGCCCGAGGTCGAGGGCTCAAGCCTCGTGGCATATGTGAAGCGCGTGAATAGAGATTAAGTTCTTTTAGGGCACTATAGTTCCACAGTCTAAGACCTGCCTAGTAAAAGCTTTTGTCGACTAGATCAGCTAATTTATTGTCCATTGAGAATCTGAAAGGCTGAGAAGGCTGAAACTAGTGCAACACTTCGGCTATATATGAATGAGACAAGATATGGCAGTCTTTGTGGGTCAGTGCAAGAATTATCCTCTATATCAACTGATGAACCAGGAGCCACAACAGCTGAGTCAGCAAAAGAGGCATGTCATTAAATCTTTGGGATTTTCAGACTAACCATGCATTCATATTTTTCACCAGCTGCAAAGCCTTACGGATATTTTTGGTTGCCCAGTCAAAACTGAATGTCAGTAGTCCAGCCTAGCCACAGCCGGGAACTAGAAAGATTTTGTAGCAAGCCACTGCCGTAGACAGTCCCTAATCTTAGACGTGAATCGAAAGTAATGGCTAGTTGTCGGGGAGGTCCGCAAAAACAAAATAGGTAGTAATATATGGAAACTGACTGAATGGAAGGCTAGCCAAACAGGAGATCTCTTCAGCTATCTTTACAAATAAATACTGTGGTTTCCGAAGGGCCTGGACATCAGAACCTAATGCCTCCCCCCCCCCCGGCAGAAGAAACATATTCAAGCCTGTCCATAAAGAAACTGAACAACCATTTCCAGAGTATAAAGCTGCTGCCGAATGTGCCTTAATCTGCAAGCTTTGTTCGGGCGGTCTAAGCACAGAAAGCTTGAAACTCTCTCTCTCTCTCTCTCTCTCTCTCTCTCTCTCTCTCTCTCTCTCTCTCTCTCTCTCTCTCTCTCTCTCTCTCTCAAGCTCATCGATGGAAATTCGATCAGACTTCGTCTCAACAGAATTTATGACAGCCTTAAGCGCTACTGTATGGAAACACCACATGGCAAAACCTGCTTCGATTGATCTAAAATGAGTAGACCCATCAGCCAACTACAACATTAAAATATGCTAGCCTGCAGCAATGCAAATGCAGTTGCCAGCCCAATGGAACAAAAATATGCTAGCCTGCTACATTAAAATTATAGACCATTCTGGAAACCAACCCACTATGAGCCAGAAATAGCAGTTTAGTCCCATCTGAAAGTGGTAAGCCTGCCACAGAAATGCATCTGAGATGTGCTCTGAGGCTGTACTGCTCTGTAAAGCTGATCTCTCAGGTTTTAAGCACCTCACTGAAAGTCTTATAGCTGCCAGTGAGATGCTACCGAGCTTGCAGGGGGAGTGCTACAATCAGCCTGGGGGCAAGCCGGAGAAGCACCTCTTCCTTCGAGCTTTAGCTTTCGGGCCTCCTGGAGCCTGATCCAGCTTCGCTGCTCCTGCTGAGCCAGCTAATCCTGAGGCTTGCTGATCCTCTCAACTCTGCTTGTGCAAGGATGCTTACCTCTTCACGATCTAGGCTCATATTTGGCATCAGCTGATGATTTCCCCCAGTATTGCTTTGCTAGATAAGAAGCTTGCTCTTGGGATACTGGTGAAGTCAAGGGCTGTTTAAGCTTCGACTGAGTCATTGATGAGTCACATAGCAACACCTTGTATGTCTTTATAATGTGCATTGCATGTCGATGGTCGTTAAACATAGCAGTTTATGCATAGGGACTCACAGGTATGTCAAACACAAACAAAAACACACACTAAGACGTGCAGTCTCACACAAACTTGTGCAGGCAGAAGCTTATGTTAATGCACAGACTAGGTGCAGCTAATATTATAGAAAATTATAGAGTTTATATTGATCACTGCTTATTAGCTTTATCCAATGCAAATACCATCGGTTCATTATTGGCTGCTGAAGGGGTTGTTGTAATGTCGTCTAGTTAAACAAATAGTGCTGTGAGGCTCCGAATGATTCGATCTTGATCTAGTCTTAAACCAAATGTTCCAATCTTCTAATCTTGATAATTGGTTCTGAGTGTAGCCCACTCCCTTAGGCTAATATCAGGACTCAATGCACCTAATCTCTAAAGTTGGGAAGTGGATTGCAAAATTTCTGAAGTGGTTAAGCTTTCCTGATATAAATGAATCATACAACTGAGAGTCGCTCAAATGTGTATGATTCTGTCCCCCTACCAAGCAAGCAGCCCAGTCAACAAGTGAGCTTAAGAAATCATAGGCCCTCTCTGTCTCTCTCACTGTCTCTCTCTCTCTCCATCTCTCTCTCTCTCTCTCTCTCTCTCTCTCTCTCTCTCTCTCTCTCTCTCTCTCTCTCTCTCTCTCTCTCTCTCTCTCTCTCTCTCTCTGCCTCCCTGTCTGTCTGTCGGTCGGTCTCTCACTCCCTCTATTGAGCTTCAGAAATCATAGACCCTCTCTTTCTCTCTGACTCTCTCTCTCTCTGACTCTCTCTCTCTCTGTCTGTCTGTCTGTCTCTGTCTGTCTGTCTGTCTGTCTGTCTGTCTGTCTGTCTGTCTGTCTGTCTGTCTGTCTGTCTGTCTGTCTGTCTGTCTGTCTGTCTCTCTCTCTCTCTCTCTCTCTCTCTCTCTCTCTCTCTCTCTCTCTCTATTCAGTGGCCACGCAGGAACAAAGGTCAATAACATGCTGATGCAACCACTTGAGCCGAATCAAGGGCCATCTGCAAGTGTCTGCTTGGTCTAGTGGCGTATTGTGGGTAGCAAGATTGGCTTCAGTTAATAATCCAAAGCTCCTAGGAACACAGCTGGACAGCAAGGCGATTTGCTAGCCAGCACCCGGATGCTGTGTGAGGCCTCCACGACAACCTTTCTTGTCCTAGGCTGACATTAGTCACTGCCACTAAGCTCGACAACCCAGGTGGGCAGCAGCACATTTATCACAGATCAGCCGTCGCCCAGCAAGCTCTCATCCCCCATAAGGCATGATAGAAGTAGGTGCTCCTACTCATGCACAGGCCGTAAATGCATGAAATAGAACTGAAGCTCTATATGACTAACAGCAAAGGTTGCAAACACGACAGCTCATATAGAGTAGCCCTAATACAGCAAGAGCCGGCTCCCTGGCAGCATTGTGGGAACCCGTCTATGCGCCACCCATGCAAGCATAGACATGCTGAACAACTAACTAGTTGTGGTACCACTCTAACTCCAGGAAAGGCATTTTTCCCACAGGATTCGAGCTGAGAATTAGTTCATGAGAAGTGGCACAATAGCTAGCTAATGTCATGGCTGCCTAAAGAGGAAAAGAAACAGCTGACTCAGATGACATGCTAAATTAAAGAGCAAAACATGCCAGTTAAAAGAAAGCCTAAGCTTAGTGAGAGAGAGTGTGAGAGAGAGAGAGAAAGAGAGTTGTGGTCGAGATTAAGTTACAGATTAGTTGACATTGAGATTAATGCAATTGAGTGAGCGATTTTGTAAAGGACTGAGCAGAGGGAATAGTTATATTAGGAATTTGTGTGCGAATATGTGTGCATGCTTATGTGTGTGTGTGTGTGTGTGTGTGTGTAAGTGTGCTTACGTGTGTGTTTGTGTGTGTGCTTGGGTGCGCGCGCGTGCGCGCGCGTGCGCGCGGCTATCGCCCAGCAAGCCTGAGTCAGGAAGAGAGAGAGAGAGAAAAAGGAAAGGGGGGGGGACACATTAAGATAGATATAGTGATTGAGTTGGAGAGACAGAGACTTAGAAGGAAGCAGGGAGTGAGAGACACAGAGATTATATAGATAGATAAGGGGAGAGAGAGAGAGAGAGAGAGGGGGAGGGAGAAAATACATGAAAGAGACAGATGGATATAGATATGCAGACATGTTGAGTGAGAGGCAGATACATTTATACATTTGAAGATAGATAGAGCTACAGAAAGATAGACGAAGCATATTTGAGCAGACAAGCAGGCAGACAGACCTCCAGTCATACCGACGGGCAGATAGATATGAAGACAAGAGACCTATTCTGACCCCTGGTAGGCTGACAGGCAGAAAGACCGACCAACCGACAGACAGAGATAGACAAAAGAAAGGACTGACAGAGAGGTAAAGTAGGAGAGAAACATACATTAAACAGAGAGGTACAGGATGAAAGATTCAGGTAAAGACAGAGAAGCAGGCAGAACTAGCAATTGAAATAGATGCAGACATATACAGACATAGATACATTATTAAATTCCGAGAGAATAGAGTCAGTTGAAGTATATTTTCCTGGAACACAGCTGCTGCAAAAGTCTTGACTGGAGAGCTTCAAACAAATTTAAGAGGTCCATAGCAGGCCAAGGCCATGGCTATCCCTAGCATGTAGTATAGCTCAAGCATTGTTGCAGTTACCAGGCAGTGACTTAAGCTCACACTTTATGATCAGGCTAATGCGAATCGCCACTCAAGACCAGTCTTTAGAAGTCAAAGCCACAAAAGCGTAAGCTTGATCCACACAAGAATGTGAGCACTATAATTAAAGATCAACCAAGGCTGCCCCAAAGCCAATGCCTGAGACTGCTGCAATTAGGCGTCCAGGAAATTGGTTTTCTAGCAGGGTAGACTAGCAAGGCAACCACCAGTGAATGTTTAGTATTTTTACTGATTTCTATGCTGCTACTGCTTTCAGGTCACCATGCGTCCCGGCTAAGGAAAGAATGGAAATTCCCTTTTAATGTATCCCCGGCTGTAACTCCACAAAGCCATACAGACTGTGTGGGTGTTACACAGGAGACGTTTGTATATGGCACTCACAGCCTAAGCAGCTTTCGGTACGCATTCGGTAGCCAACCTACTTCATCTCATGCAACAAAGAAAACGTGGGATGCATAGCAGAGTCAGAAAGCGGTTTAGGTTGTGAGTAGTATGGAAGTAGCAGCTCAGGTTTGCTGAAAAGGGTGAGCCATGGTCGGCAGCAGGGGAGTAGTTGTCGGTGCATAAGAATTGTAGAAGCCAGTTCCGCAGTCTAGGACCTGCAGAGCAAAAGCTTCTGTCACCAACGGTCTTTAAGCAGAAGGAATAGAACAGCTAATTTATTGTCCATACAGGACCTGAGGGCACGAAGAGGCTGAAACTGGTGCAGCAGTTCAGCTAGGTATGGAGGAGCCAAGCCGTGGCAGGCCTTGTGGGTCTCTGGCAACGTTGACAGAAAAAAGCACATTAAAATTCCTGCCACCTGCCAATCAAGTCTTCTGGGTAAAATTAAGCTTGGTCTGCCTGTACACTTGAAGATGGGGCTACCAGCTGCCTCTTGTCAGACAACTGGTACACCATAAAGTGGGTCTGATTTGGTGATGAACGCATCTCATGCCCATGAGCAATGAGGAAGGAGGTTTTGGGACATGATATAAGTTTTCCCGAGAGGCTACACTAATTTTGCTGACACACTGCCTACTGAGAATAGGGACAGTTTTTGCCAAGGTCAGTAACTTGCCGACTAATAGTGTGCAACATCATCACATATAGCTTTCCTGTTCTTAAGCTTGCCAGATGTCACAGTACCTGGTTTGGCCCAGCGGTTAAGGTACTTGCCCAGACTAAGATCTGGCTGAGGTCGTGGGCTCGAGCCCGGAGGCATATGTGAAGCGCCTGAATAGAGATTAGGTTCTCTTAGGGTGCTATACAAATGAATTATTTAAACTTCAAATTTACCTTTGCCAGGGAGGCAGCCAGACAGACATGCATGAGCTAATGAGAGACTTGCAGGGCAGTATGAGCTAATGCTAATGCCAATAACCAGTATGTAGGCAAGTTTGCAGTACTGCTAAATAAAACATGCTGACAGACAAGTTTCCAGACTAATTGGGTGATTCCTTTACTGGTCGAATACTTGGGGTGAGCTCAGCAGATACTTGGATTGGATGACTCACTGACTAAGCTACGACCTAAAGCACTAGCAATGTTAGTAAAGAATCAGTACCAAAGTACAACGATGCACCGACTGAGTTAAAACCATTAGAATCTACTTGGTACTATCAAACTCAACAGATGAATGAACCTCTGTTGGATGGCAGTCAAATCCTTCTGAGCAGAAACAGCTCTAGGGAGCATTATAGAATGATCATTTTTTAGATATCCGAAACCCTAGTAACCATCAGAGGTTGCATTCAATCTAGCCATTAATGAGCATAGGAACTTTGCCGGATCCAGAAGAGAAGAGCAAGTTTTGGTGTTAACTAAATTCTGAAGAGTTATGCCTAGCAAGTACAAGCAGCTGCTGAGATCAGCTGCAGTGGACACTGCCAGAACTCCAAGAGGCAATAGGTCAAAAGACTGCCTGCCGATACTGCAGCACTTGTGTCGTGTTGTATGGCTTGCTGCCCAAGATCGTAGGCTGTGATGTCCACATTACTGCCCCTTCCAGTGGCCCTATTCAGCTAGATGCATCCAATGAATTTATAGCACAGGGAATGTGATGATTGCTTATACATAGTGGCATGTAGCTGTCTGTGAGTTTCTCAGCCAGTCGATCAAAGTAAAACGGCATCAGAACATTTATTGCATCCAAATCTTTTGAGGCAAGGGGCGGACCTAGTGATTGCAAGTGCAATAGGAGACAAGCAATGACAGACCACGAGTATATCCTATGAGATTCTTAAAGCTCAGCACAACATCTGCATGTCACTACCCTGACCTGTGGATTGAGAGGGGCTTATTCAGGTTGTCTTCATGCCCCTAATTAGACAGAAGGGATTTAGATCGCCTGGTTAGATTAAGCTCCTATGAGCTTATACTGATACCAAATGTGAGTGCTATCACTAACCATGTTGACCTGCTAATTTAACAGTACTGTACAAGTGTCTAGAAAGAGATTGGGCTCTCAGAGAATGGTATACAAGTGTACAATAATAATAATAATTATTATTATTATATGGTCAACTGATCAGAAATGACCACGTGATCAACAGGAGTGGTATCCTATATCAGCCCTCTGCTGCTTAGCTATTAGGTGGCGTTGCTGTCTGATTGCCCTAGCTTTAGTTGTACAGTTCTCAGACGGCGGAAATCCATGCCACAGTTTTTATGGAAACACATATTGTCTCTTGCTGGCTCATCCTTTCCAGCTGTCGAGAGCTGCTACTTTCAAGCTACTCACTACATCGATTGCCCTCCTGAATCACCAATACTTCTAGCTTTGCCTTTGTTGCTTGATATGTAGTCTACTGACCACCAAACAGCTATGCACACTGAAAATCGCCGAGGTAGTGAGCGTGCAACAGAAATCTCTCCAGAGCAACACCCATTTAGTCTTAGTGGCTTTGTGGTGTTATAAACACAGATGCATTGCATTACACTACAGCTGCTAGGCTCATCTTCCACTATACAAATGAAGCTGGCAAATCAGCAGAATTTTGCAATACTTAATTTCGTAAGCAATTGATTTATTCAGTTGGATGGCCTACTGGCATCTTGACACGCGTGTCTAAAAGTCAGCACTCTTTGCACTAGTAACTGTTTTAGCAGCAGCCTGTGGAATGAGCTCGCAGGAGCTTGCAGTGAACTGCTGTGCTTGCAGTCAGGCCATGCACAGTCTGCATTTTTTAAGCTGGGGTACTTATTGGTGAGATTATGAGACAGCCTACCTTGAATGTCATGTACCCTTGTCTGTGACAAGACTTGTGCCGAGATAACCCCATATCAATAGAAGGCAACTAACTATGGGCCTTCGTCAATCGCCAAGCTTGGCACTAAGAAACCATTGATCGTGGGATTGAGGTGATAAGGTGGGAATGAGTTAGCAGCAATGAGCTCCTGCTCCCACGGGGACACGGACTTCAGTAATACTAGAAAACATTAATATGCCACAAATAGAGAATCAAATCCCTGAATAGGTACTTTCTGTACGCTGTAAAGTACAAAAATCAATCGGTTAGTCATACAATGTACATTTTTTAACACACGCACAAGCAAGAAAAAGACAATTCATTCGGGCTGAACAAAGGATGCGACAAAAGGTTGATTTGTAGCTTCTCTTTTAATTTTTTCTTTTCGAGAGATGTATGATGCCACAGGGTAAATAGTTCCCGGCTTTGGAAGCCTAAGAACTGAAGGTGGGGTCGTTAAAGGATTTGAGATTGGTCAGAGACATAGCTAAACAATAAGAGTCACAAGAGCAGTGGCACAATGCAGGTAGGCCTGGGCAAGAGCAAGGAGAGACCTAAATGGGCGGATGACAGAATCTCGATGTCAATAGGCTGCTTGATGGGAAGCCAGTGACTTGTGAGAAGTGGTATACTGTGGCAGGCACCACAATCGTAAACGACAAGACTGGCAGCCGAGTTTTGTACCAACTGTGAGCCTCTTATTGCATACGCAGGAAGAACTGCTGGCAATAAGTTGTTTAAGTGAAGGCCGGCTTTCATGAATGCCTGGATCAGCTTGGCTTGGGTTTCCTATCAAAGCATGTACTAACTTTTGCAATGTGGCTTGCTGAAAGTGGGCAGACTAGGCTGCGTAATTAGTAGTAATCGAGCAAAAGATGATTTTGGAACAGGATACCCAAATTTGGTGCACAGCTATAGGAGATGTGCTGGACGAGGACATTTTAGGGGTTAGACTTTCCAGTTTCCGACTGGCATTACATTACTCATGACTATTAATTGCCTTTATTAGTTACTCAATCGTAGTAAGATTCCTCTGTTTCAAATGACAATGTCAGTGGTACATGCTGTAAGAGAGCTGTGAGATTTTGAGATGCTGGACCTGAGGGAATGACCAAAGTACAAGTACGGCTGTGTGTCAACTGCATCAAAATGAAAGCCTAGATTGTGCTCGACGATTGCATTGGCAATAGGCAGAGTGAACATTATGAAACGGAGAAGCAGGACATTCTATAATTTCCAGGCTCATTGGAAGACCGTTGGTCTTTGAAATCTACTTCATATGTTCTTCAACTGACGACATCTACTCTCCAACTGCCGACTATGGCACATCTTTTTCAGCGGTCCTGAACTGCTACTTCTATGCTACTCACTACCTCAACTGCTCTCCTAACTCTGCTATGCTTCCCACTTTCTCTTTGTTGCGTGAGACAAAGTCTGCTGGCTACCGAATGCGTACCGAAAGCCGCTTAGGCTGTGAGTGCGCTATACAAAACTCTCCTGCGTAACACCCACATGGTCTTTATGACTTTGTGGAGTTACTGACGGAGATACATTACATTAGGGCCTAAACCCGGGCAGCACAGTGCCTGTTACGTCTAGGTGAGATGGCAGTGATAAAAAAAGATGTATTCGTCGATGGCATCACGATCAGACTAGAGATCTAGCAGAACTAGCAGCTGAAGCTTGCTAGACTTCAAGTTTTGACAAAGTATTAAGCTGAAATGACGCTTCCATGCCTTCGATAGGCAATGCAAATGGGGCGTAGGCGACAGTTGCTTAACGTCTCCTAGACTTGTGTCGACTCCTTAATGTGTGCCCAGATAATAGTCTCTCTGAAAGCAGCAAGACAGAACCCGAGACTGAGTTCATATTTACCGTGTTAGCTATGCAGGAAAGCAGCAAATCAAGGCCTTTCGGGAGGAGAATGCTAGGTAGGCATGGTGTCCAGAAGGCTAGTAGTAGTCTTCTTAGAATATATGAAGAGCAGTGGTACACTTAAAGGTGGACATTGAGATAGCACAAGGATAAAAGTTGAACACCCGGTACGATGTTACCTTGTGGATAGACTATAATGTTGTCTATTTTTCTACTAAAGAAGCTACAGATACGCTCGGCTACATTACAGTACGGATTGCATGGTGCTTGCTTTGGCAGGGGTTAGGAAGGAGGTCGATGGTTGACATCAGCATATTTGGACTGTGCACCTGTGATTCCATTGGACTCTACACCTGTAATTCTACTATGTTCTTATATAAGGTTGACTTGGTCTTAGCTAGGCCAAGTTGGTACGACCAACACTAATCTTAAGCTAAAATGATAGTTTATGGACAAACCATTCTGGTCTGCTATACTTTTTTAAGCTATTCCTAGCAAGTTTAATATCTGTATTAAATAAATCGCAGGCTACCTCAACCAAGGCATCCACTGCATGTACATCGAGACGAAACTCTCCACCAGTGAGGGTAGGTTATAATAAAAATAATAATAATAAACTTGATAAAAACCCACTTAGAGAACTCAATATCTCTCTAGGCACTTTACACTTATTTGAAGTATTGTGAAGAAGCAGCCGGGAATATTTCTTGCAAACATCTTTATTGCTGAGGTTCCTGCAATCTTGCAATTGGCAGATGATTTTTGATGAGCAAGAGTAACCTTGCAGACTGAACGAGATCTGCATGTGGTCAGGTGTGCACAATTTGTTAATATTAACTCATGGCACAGAATCGTGGATGAATATCTGATGAGAATGTTACCTTTGTCATAAGTGGGACAATGCACGTGATCAATCAGAGAAAATGAATCAGCCAAGAAGCAAAATTTAGCACATAGTGGTCAGTTGGATTATGGAAATGAAAACTACCTAGTCCATGCAAGGTAAAAATTGTGGAACAAAGAATCGAAGCAAGATAAGAAAAATCTTGAATAGTATTTGTAATTTGTAAGTATTTGTAATAGTATTTGTATAATAGTATAATAATAATAATAATATAATAGTACAAGTATTTGTAAGTGGGAGCAATAGATGACAGCCGTGATTGGCAGCTTATGGATTAAGGGTTTCGGTGCAAGCGATTCGATAGTGTAATTAAGAGGCTAGAATCTGCTTAAAAACTCAGCAAGGAACGAGCCGAAAATCTTAATCAGTCACCAATTTTAATTGATTTTATGGCACAAATTGTGGAAATGGCTCTCGTTACAGTCAGAGAGTTAGTCCATTCAGCCAGGTCTCTGTCACAGCAAACAAGCTATGAGTTTTGTCAAATCATGCTAACTATTAGAAGAGGTTAAATGCATATAGAAAAGGCATTGTATTAGCACATTTCAAGAGTGGGCCTGGGGCTGTACCGAGCTTGATGACTATCTATTAAGTTAAGAATAATCTATGTAGTGCTTAAGCTACAGTATGCACGGCGGCTTCAACTAAATGCTTGAAATACTGGGGATGTGTCCTTACCATCTCTGCTATGTCGTTGGGTCGCTCTGCGAGAGATACCCAAATCAGGAATCCTGGTCGTGACAGAGGCATGTAAGAATGCCTTTGAATGGCAACATAAAAACGATAGTAGGGTTTCAGGAAAAGTTCCGAAATAGTATAATCCCTAAGAACCTGAGAAACTCTATGGTGGATTACTCTAGTGCAGGAGCATATGCCGACCGGACGTCATGCTCGAAAGCGCATGCCGATAGGACAGAGAGCGGAAGCATATACCTACATGATGGCTAGACCATGCAGGAAGAAGTTTTCTTCTGTCCACTGGTATACATTTTGTGTGCTCATAGATAAAAACGTATTAGCTTTGAATAGGTCTCAACTGACTCATACTCCGAGTGCACTACAAACGTATTGTTATTACTAATGACGGTCATACCTTAAATTTTTGGAAAAACATTTTGCACCGATGAGAAGATATCAGACGTGATTGGTGACCTAGAATCTTAACATTGCACAGGTAGTATAGCTTTTGCTGCATACATGGCACTCTCTCACAAACAGGCTGTGAAGTACTGAGAGACCAGCAGAGTTCATTCTGCACGTGAACTGACGCTAAAATTAGATTCAATTACAGAACGTAACCACATATCTATTATGAGCAATATTGTGTAGCCAACTTTTGCCATTTCACAGAAGCTTAATGTTCTTCGCCAACAAACGTCTAGATTTTTATAATTGACAGTACTACCTGCTCCCATAGGACCAGACCTCCTGAGCCATTCCATATGCTGCATTTCTGACACTCCACTCCGTTTTTGGGTAACCAAATAGACAACTATTCTGACAACATGATCATCTTTCTTCCTATTCGGAGACCGTGCATTTAGTTCGTGGGGTCCCAAAGCCTAGAACTCACTCCTGACTTCCGTCACGACATACCCTGACTTGACCACATTTAAAAAAAAACTTGGAAATGCACCTATTTATCACAGCATTTAGTGGGTCCCTGTGATTCGTCCTTTGTGTACTTATGCTTGCTGACACTGTGCATGCTGTCACTAACCACACTTGCATGCTGACCCTGAGCATGTCACCCCTAACTATGCTATTTATGTTATTTATCAAGCGTGATATTACTCACCATTCAGTCGCGTTTCCCTTTGCAGTGAATGGAAAGCGCCTAGAAAGAGATGGCGTTCTCAGAGGGTGCTTTATCATGTGCATTATTATTATTATTATTACTTGTCGGCAAGTTTTTTGTAAAGTTCTGCACACACGTTTTTGTCTTAATAGCCTTGGTGAAAGCTATTAATTATTCAGTGCCAGTTCTGCTATAGTCTCTCATAGACTCGATTGTAGTTTACTCTTTCATCTTCTTCACCCTCTCACACTTGCCACTTGCTCGTAAATTTATATAATTCATTTGCATTGCACCCCAAATGAAACCAAATCACCATTCAGGCGCTTCACATATGCCACAGGGCTCGAGTCCACGACCTCAGCCAGACCTTAATCAGGGCGAGAGCCTTATGCACTGGGCCAAACAGCACGGAAAACTAGCAAGTTCCTGAAAGTCTCCTTCCCTCAACCTCTCTGCATCTTGCTCTCGCATTATCTCTCTTTCTCTCTCTCTCCCTCTCTCTCTCTCTCTCTCTCTCTCTCTCTCTCTCTCTTTCTCTCTCTCTCTCTTTTGCTCAGGGCTTGCTTGTGCTCTCACTGTCTCCCCTTCCTCTCTCTCTCTCTCTCTCTCTCTCTCTCTCTCTCTCTCTCTCTCTCTCTCGGTCTTTCTCTCTCTATTGGTCTCTCTCACTCACCTTTTATGCATCTCCTTTTTCTGTTTCTCTCTCGACTAGAGAATAACAATAATAACAAGAATAATACATTTGTATAGCACTCTCAGAGAACTTAATCTCTTTCTAGGCACTTTATATATGCTGTAAATGAAGCACGGTCAAAGCATTGGCTACATCCCCACTCCTCTTTGTTGTATCTGTCCTTTCTATCTCCAGCCCAGGACCTAATCCTCACTGCCATTCTGCTCCCAGAGCCGTTCTGGAGAATGGGGCGAGGCCAGCACTAGTAATAATGCATCTGGGATGGAATGTATTAAGCAGCTTCCGATGGAGAACTGGCTTCATGGCCTCCAGGTACAGACAGTGTTTATAAACAGAAAGATGCATTGGAGCTATTCTTGGTCAGCTACTGAAGATTGCTCTTCCTAGCTAGGGAGGGGGCTACAGCATGGAAATCGAGCAAAATAAAAGCCGAGGTTCCCAGTGCGAGTCGAGGCGATCCATTCTTACAAGCGGCTGATGCAAAATTTAGTTGCTGCTGTGAACACTCGATACTGTTGCCAGAAGAACCGGTGAAGCCACCGGAGGTGTCAGCTTACGTTCTATACAGCACGGAATACAGACAGCAGTTGGCTTCAAAGTTAACTCTTCATTCCGTAGTTGCAGTAACTGTTGCACCCAACTAATGCTGGCATTTGACTGGTGCTGGCATTTGCAGACTTTCATCACGGGTATGCATATTTCTCTTCTAAAGAGTTGCTGCCTAAGTGCAGGTCATGCCTCTAATCTGACGTCGCAGGAGCTGACACATAGAGCTGGCACGTGGCACTTGCTGCACAAGGCTGCCGAAGCAAGGCTTCGGAAAGAGGTACTCCCTAAAGGACGGACAGCTGCTCACCCGCTCCGGCCTTTCACTAGGCGCCCAGCCTAGTTCTGCCATGCTATCCATGCTGGCCACTCGATTCTGTGCTTCGCATTGCCAGTACAGAAAAGCAAGTCACATGGATACTGTAGTGCAGCAAAAGGTACGACCCTTGCTGCTAGAATCCCTCTGAGAGAAGTATTCCACACCGCACTGCTAACTCTACTCTGGACGAGCGAGCACCTTGCAAGCGATAACGAGCAGACTGAACCGACAGACGGCGGACCAGCGAGCAGTGCCGGCGATGGCGTGTGGCAACCTTTGCCCTCCCCCCAGCTGAGCCCATGTCCTAAGCAAGACAACCTGGGTAGGTGAGTAAGCCAGCATTAGCTGCTCATATTAGCATGCACTAGCGCGTGACACCAACCCTTTCATTCGGACAGTGTGAGCACTGATCTAGATACCTAACTCCCCTCGGCACCTGCTTGGCAAACGCATTTTCGTGATCCATGCTGATGCATGAACACACAAATTACAGATTATCTATAAACATGAAGATAAATGGCCAGGACCCTGTCATGACAATGTCAACGAATAAAAACGAGAAGAAGCCGGTGATGCTTCGGCCAAGGCCATATACTAACTGCCAGTAGTCCTATTTTACAAAACAGAAAGGTCCTGGTGTCCTGGCATCCTATCAGTTGGTACGAATTATCCAGGCTTTCCAGCCGTCCAATCATGGCCTCAAGAAATTGCTCCTTGAGAAGTCAAGGACTAGCTAAGCTCCTGAGCTGCAAGGATAGCTGGACATAGCCTGACAAGCCAAATCTTCATACCCCAGTGTGGACTGCAGCTGAGGCAAACAGCAGCAGAGCCTATTTTCGATCTTAGCCCTGACCTACCCAAGTGACAACCTCATTTAAGTCATTACTCCCTGTGGTCGCCAGTTGTTGAAAACAGCTAAGGTTTGGTTCACCACGAACAATCCTACAGCAAGACACTACTAGCATGATCACTAGACCACAAACGATCCTGTGGCTTGGTATTAATCTGATGATACTATCAACGAAAACTACGCTGGAATTGTAGTGGCTTTTAACAGGTAAGGATATATGCACTGCCTTGAAGCTCCAAACGTAGTTTGGCAGAAGCTGGCTAGCTCTGGATCTCGAGTGGCTGCGAGTGTGAACTGGCATGCATCGTTCCTTACGATTGGTGCTTTATAGATCTGCATGCTATCTATAACTAATGCAACCCTCATCTTTGCACTGAATGTCTTCAAGGGGATAATCGTGTGGAAAACTTGGATTTATTTTGGAACAATTTTTTGCAAGAAATGCAGCAGTGCTAACTACCTAACAGTTAGCCGCAAGTCATGGTACCTGATTTAGGTTTTCCTTAATAACCGTGTGTCGAGATTCGATGCATCTACGAATTTCAATAAAGGCCTTCCGTTCAGAAAGCTCACCCAGGTAGTGGTTGAAGATAGACGCTATCTGCAGCAGCAGGAGCACAACGCTGTCTAAAGCAATCTAAAACACAGAAAAGAGCAATGGCAACCATTTCGTCATCAAGAAAACAAGGCATTGCAACGTTTCGTGCATTCGTGCAATCATATAGGAGTGCATTAGCTGTACTTGTGTCTATCAGATCAATAGTGCATGTTATGCAATCATGAGTTGGCTTCAAAGAGTGCAGTCACAAAATTGCAGCCATAAAGCCTTAACTTGCTCCGATAATCACTTACATAGATTCAATGTGATGCCAGTGCTACCTTCGCTGTATGTCTTGCAGATATTTTTATGCGATGCTTCAGAATTGTAAGATGGGTTCCGTCCAAGGCAGACTAAGCAGGGGGCCTTGCACTAGAGCTGACTCAGCTGTCCGACAGCTGGCATGCATTTACAGCTGAGAGCATAAGTAAGCAGTGGACTCAGCCAGGTGCCAAAGTACTAGGCTGTTAGAGGAAGTTGTAGCAGTGTGCTGCATCTGTGCATAATTACTGATGCCCCCTTTCTACATTGCCAGATTTTTTATGTACAGTGCAACTGCACTCGCTTGCAGGTTACAGCAGAGCGATGACAAAATCAAGCCTCCTTTGCAGCATGTGTAAAGTGCGTAGAAATATAGTAGGTTCTCTAATGTTGCTATATACATGTGTGTGTGTGTGTGTGTGTGTGTGTGTGTGTGTGTGTGTGTGTGTGTGTGTGTGTGTGTGTGTGTGTGTGTGTGTGCATTATAATTACATTCTAATATTTTTAAGAGGGAAATATGGTGAGGCAACACCAACCGTGATGGATCGTAAGGTGGTTGCTTTTCATGAACTCGGCCCGAGATCGTGGGTTCGAACCCTGTGGCGGGCAATCCTTTATTGCCGGTGTAAGTGGTGATAGCCATAAAGAATCTTCTGTTGCTAGACAAAAGAGACTGTTAAATCAGCTAGTATTTTATTTTATTTAATAAATTTTTAACTGTGCAGGCATAGTCTCTGAACCAAATAAGAGTTTCTTGTCATTTCAAAAGGGGTCACAAGTAGAAAAACGTGAATGGTAGGTCCTTGTGTGCTAACACACTCAGCAGTTGCTTCCCATTAAAAGTGCCACTAGTAGCAGACGACAATGCCCCAGTTCAGAAGAGACCATACCATAACAGCTAATTCGACCAAGGGTTGCCTTCATCTCTTCAAACCAGCTGGATTACAATTCTCTGATATATGCTGTTTTAACATAAACAAGTATTCTATGCTCATGTTGTTGAATACAATTCTTATTTTTCTAAATTGGTGTAGAATGATCCAACAGGATCGTGGAGCTGCGATAGTATTGCAAACGATGTATTTCAGCTCATAATTGAAGATACCAACACATATTAGTGCTATCTAAGCTATTACAGTGCCTACGCTGCAATGCTGATTTGCACGGCTGCAGTTGAGCAACCAGAGACGAACTCTGTCATAGTTGGGACGAACTAAGCCAGCCTAGAGAGCAGATCGTAGGTATGAATTACCAGGGTAGCCCATCAAGAGCTCGATGCAATGGACAATAGTCAGACCAGTAATACACGAACGACTGTAAATGCCTTACTCAAGAGGCATTGTGTTGATGGTAAGATCCAAACATAGCTGGGTATCATCACATAGAATGGACCACTAGCTGGCCTGTAGACAAGCGATTGTAGAAGCAATGACACAACTAATGATAGAAGTGGTTAAAATGAGTATTTCAGCATATAGCATTTAGTGATCAACTAACTCTGCTTTCTTAATATGGACTCCATTCGTGTGATCCTAAACCACGCTCGAATTTATTTAGCCCTTATTACAAAACCAACATGGCAGTGATTCATTGCATCGTCTTGCTTTTGATTTGAGGCATCGAGGTCATTGTTCCCAGGAACACAGTCTTAAGCAAAGCCAGATTTATTTGCTGTAGAACTCATGTGCTCATGTGGCTAGTCGAATCACTAATGGCATGTATGTATGCAAGGATCATGGAAGGAAAAACGCTGCCTGCAGAGCCCACAGGATAAAGCAAACCCGAGGCAAAAGACCTCGAAGGAAGGGCAGGAAAAAGAAAAAACTGCACTGAAATGCCACTAAAACTAGAACTTATGAGCTGGCAAGGGCACTCAAACAAGAAGACAATACCACCTCACATATCATCTGGTACACACTCGGTGGCAGAAGGTTGAGAGAGCGAGACTGGAGAATATGGTAGGGCATACCGATAAAGAACCCAAGGCATTGCCCATCGCACTCGCCCTACAGACGTCAGAAATTTACCAGTAGAGAACCAGCAATTTGATGCATATGTGTCATCATGGCCAAATGTGACTCAATGCCTGAGGCCATTGAGAAAGCCAAATGGCATAGCAGACTCTCTAGAATCTTTAGCCATCCAACAGTTGATAAGCCTTTAACAGAGGCATAGCCAAAAGGCAGGATAAGTTGCTGTGACTTCATCCAGCCCATGCAGTTGCTGAGTTCGCATTGCATCTATACTAAAGACAAAAAGCAAGCGGTGATGCGGCAAAAGTCAGATCAACTCGGCCCCGGTGAAAACAGTGTTTGAAGCAGCTGGATATGGCTGAAAATGAGGTCCTCTCAAGACAATGGTGAAAATGACTCTTTGGAAGCACCTGGTATGATCTGTGAAGAGTACACGGCATGCCTGCTGGAGATCAGGACAAAGTCTGCCACCTCATATAACCTGAGAAAACTGCAAGATAGCCCTTTAAGCTAATCTGGCTGATTGCAGTTAAAACTCTATATTATAAAATTGACAGTCGTGAGTGAAATGAATTTGTGAGAGCCAACACATTAAGTTTATTATTTATCATACCGGTGATTATACTTTTTAGAATAGCAAACAAGGGAAAAGAGCCATGCAGTTTGCAGTCCCAAGAATTTTGGAGAAGCCTAGTGACTACTCCAGCAACAGCTTGCTAGCTACTCATGATGGACCATTACAAATGCAGGAATGTCAAGATTGCACAAGCTACCACTTATTCAAACCTACCTTATTTCATCCATCATCCCAATTTCAACTGCCTCGAACTCCCAGTACTCACACCTCCGAAGAAGAGAGCAGCAAGTCAGAGTGTGAAAAGAGGTTGCAGATCAATGTGATACTTTCACAGCTGTAGTTGTGGAGGGAGAAGAAACCCATGCTACCAAAACTGAAAAGACCTCATCGACTTGATCGATGATCATGGTCTCACTAAGTCCAATACCGAACTTTCGACATCTGGTCATTGCTTCTGCTACAATCTTGCCAGTCTGCTGAGACAATGTGAATCGCTGGTAACGAGAATGAGAGTTACCTCTTCATTGACAGATCAACTGGGAGCCTTAAAGCCTTGTTGCTCCATATTGGGAACAAGTACGTCTGGCTTGCTCTGTACACCTCAAATAGGATGACAACAGTGCCAAAATACTGCAGGATGCCTAGAGTTATGGTGACTTTGGCTAAGAGATCATTGGAGACTTCAAATAGCTGCATTCCCAAAGAGTCTTCTAGGAATTGTTTCCACCAAGATTCATAGCCATCTTTTTCTTTGGGACATCAATAACCACAATGCCCACTATCACAGGCTGGACTGGCCACAGTGCTCATCTAGGTGGGGAGCTACAATGTCACATAGGAATCAGTGGTGTAACCCCCCTCAGCAAAGGTTTTGATGCCACCACTGCACATTGGGCCTTCTAACACAATTTGTTGCACCTAACTAAGGAGTCGGCAGCATTTGAGAACCATTGAAATTTCCCCCCTAATCTTTCAGATGCACGGGTGAAAGCTATCTTTTTCAACAATAGATGAAAAAGAGGATTCAGTGCACTTCATATCCCAAGATGACACTATGACCCAGTGGGCTTCATGAAATCCTTCAAAGTATAAACCTTTTAAGCTCTTCTTTGTAAATTAAAGAAGAACATGTGGGCTTACTTTGAGGAGAAACTCGAGTGCTTCCACCAGGATTTACTGCACTTGGAATACTACTACCGAAAATCCGTGCCTTTGGTTCATATGCTCCAAAAGTCTGGAACTCACTCCGACTTCCGTAACGACATCCACTGACTTGAAAACATTTATAAAGAAATTAAAATCGCACCTATGCATGAAAGCATTTACTGGGTCCCTGTGATTCGACCTTTAAGTGCTAATGGGTGCTGACACTGTTACTTACTGCCACTAACCACACTTGCATGCTGACCCGGTGCATGTTACCTGTAACCATGTTATTCTTGATGTTTATCAAGCCTGATCCCACTCACCATTCGATCGGGTTCCTTTGCAGCAAATTTAAAGCACGCAGAAAGAGATTGAGTTCTCTAAGGCCGCTTTATTAGGTGTATATATAGATCCTTCCTCGTTATGGGTGATTTCAACGTTCACTTTGATAACTTATTTGACACCTTCAGCACTGAATTTCGTGCATTGACTGACTCATTGTCTCTTGTGGCTCATGTGCACGGCCCTACTCACATAGAGGGTCACTGTCTCGACCACATTTTCTCATACAACTGCGCTTTGTCATCACCAATTATTAAGAAATCCTGCTTATCTGACCACATGCAGATCTCATTCAATCTACAGTGTATGCCCGACTCCTCTAAAATAACTTGTGAATCCCGAAACCTCAAGACCCTTGACATCGATGCTGTCCGTGCGAGAATATCTACTTCACCTCTGCTGCTCAGTCCTTCCTCGGATCTGTCATCATTGTTGGATAGCTACAACACGACACTGGCTGACAGGCTCAACGAGTTTGCACCTCTGACTAAGCGCACTGTGCGCCCTTTCGTAGATGGCCTATGGTTTACTACAGACATTAAACGAGCCAGGTCTACTAAGCGCAAGCTTGAAAAAGCATACAGAAGACCAGGACTGGTTGTCCATTAACAGGCATATGAAGACTACTGTAGGTCGTACCAATCGATCCTAGCGAAGGATAAGTCTAGCTTCTATAAAAACACTGTTGAATCACCGATGCACAATCCAAAAATGCTGATGTCATTGATCAACCATCTCAACTGCTCCCAGATTAGCTCATTACCTGATGACCCTTGTGATGATCTAGCCGATAGCTTCTCTCGATTCTTTGTGCAGAAGGTAGACAAGATCAGGGCGTCCATTCCTGCGATGACAACATCCCCCCTAGAATGCTGCTCCCTGATTCCTGGCTGCACCTCAATGTCTACATTTAAGCAGGTCACTAGTGATCTCGTCTTGAAGTTCATATCCCAATCAAAGAAGACAAAAATTCTTTTAGACCCTACTTCCACTGTCCTGCTCCTACGTTGCATTGATCTGCTTCGGCCATGCATAGCTAACATCATTAATATGTCATTGGCCTCAGGTCATGTCCCAGAACCTTTCAAAAAGGCTGTAGTCAGGCCACTTCTCAAGAAAGCGACACGAAACGACAAGAGAATTTGAGCAACTGCAGCCCTGTCTCCCTTCTACCATTCATACCAAAGACACTGGAACGGGTCGTGGCAGACCAGCTGAATTCATATATTGAAACTTCAAACCTTGCTTAGTAAGTTCCAGTCTGGCTTTAGAGCTGATCACTCACAGAATCTGCATTGCTTAGGGTGTACAACGACCTACTTAGGAATGCAGACATTGGTAGTGTCTCTGCTTGTTCTGCTCGATCGTTCGGCAGCTTTTGATACTATCGATCACAAAGTTCTTCTAAAGCACCTCTCATCTCGCCTGGGCATCGCCGGCACTGCTCAGCAACGATTCAGGTCCTATCTCATTGGAAGACTCCAGAGTATTGACGTGAATGGACAAAGATCATCCGAGGTATCTCTGAAATATGGGGTACTTCAGCGCTCTGTGCTAGGTTCGGTTCTTTTCACGGTTTATACTCTCCCTCTTGCTGATTTGATTGGCAAGCACAATCCAGGCTTTCACTTCTATTCGGATGACATTCAGTTGTACCTTTGGTTCGATCCCTCCCAGCTTTCGAGAACCTAGAATTATCTCAAATCCCTTGCTGCATGTATTGATAACATATGCACGTGGATGGATGCAAACTTTCTAAAACTAAACGATGATAAAACTAACTTACTAGTTATGGCCAAACCCAGTGTGACTCAGGAATTGGAAAGGTTGATGCTCAAAATTGGCTCTGCCAGCATATCTCTAGTTGAATCAGCTCGAAATATAGATGTCATGTTCGAAAGTGATCTCTCGTTAGACGACCTGTTCAGCTATAAAATCAAGTCTGCCTACTTGCAGCTACATAACATTACTAAAAGTCTGGCTTATTTAGATAAGGATACCACAACTAAATTGGTCGGTGCATTTGTGACATCCCGTCTTGACTTCAGTAACTCACTGCTTGCTGGCCTACCGGCATGTGCAACCAGGCGATTACAGCTGTGCAAAATTTCGCAGCTAGGCTTGTCTGTCGTGAGCGTCGCAGTTGCCACATTACTCCACTTCTCGCCGACCTGCACTGGCTACCAGTCAAGCAACGGATTGACTTCAAGGTTTTGTCGCTCACTTTTAGGTCCCTTCATTCTATGGCTCCAGCCTATCTCTCCGACATACTCCCATATCAGGCCAAGCATCGTACCACCCGCTTTTCGGAATCCAACAGTCTACAAATACCTCGTACAAACCTTAAATCCTTTGGAGACCGTGCATTTAGTGCGTATGCTCCCAAAGCCTGGAACTCCCTCCCGACCTGCGTAAGAACATCCCCTGACCTGACCACATTTAAAAAGAACTTAACAACACACCTATTTAAGACAGCATTTAGTGGGTCTCTGTGATTCGTCCTTCGTGTGCTTATGCATGCTGACACTGTGCATGCTGCCACTAACCACACTTCCGTGCTGACCCTGTGCATGTCACCCCTAACCATGTTATTCATATTTTTGTTTATCAAGCATGATATTACTCACCATTCAATTGCCTTTCCCTTTGCAGCAAATGTAAGGCACCTAGAAAGAGATTGAGTTCTCTGAGGGCACTTTATCAAGTGCATTATTATTATAATTATTATATTATTAACCACTTAATGAGTCCAGGAGACACTAAATTGGGGAGCTAATTTGTTAACTTGATGCCCAGCACCATCTTTAAACCTAGAAAGACGACTTATTTCTAAATCTTGTGCTGTCATACTTGAAAATTTCAGAAGAAAAGAAAATTAATTTTTAATTATTTGTTTTCGGATACATATCTGCATGCCCGTGCAAGCAATGTTTGTGGATAATGTTATTATAGCAATCATTATAGCTATAAGTATTTGTGATGACCACGGTCTACACTGTTGATGACTAAACAATTAAGCAATGACACTAAGTACCTTGGAACACAAAATGCATTTCTCATTGTTAGGCTTGCTAGTAGTTAGTCCAGTGACTTACCATCGCATTAGCACGATCATGTAACCAGACCAGCATGGGCAGCTGTACAGCTGCCAATAAGGCAAGTGGCAGACTCAGCTTCCTACTCAAAACTGAAAAGTTTGCGAAAGGATTTATAAAAGGTAGAAAACCCACTGGCACTTAGAAAACTGTTGTATGTTTATGCAGAATGAGTGCCATTTTTTTCGAGTAATCCACCACCAAACCAAACTGCTGCCAAAAAGAAATATTCTTGATGTCTTAATAGATCCAAGTCTTCTAATATAACTCAAAAACCACTAATTTTAAAATACAGTTTTAGATTATTAGCTAAACAAGAAAGCAGCATAATTTCCTAGGCCAATCGCAAGTAATGAAAAAATTAATAACAGCTGATTTAACAGCCTCGTTTGTATAGTACCAGAAGAGCCTGTGCAGCTATCGCTACCACTTGCAGTGGTGATACAGGACCGCCCATCGTAGGACTCAAACCCACGACCACGGGACCGAGGTCATGAAAAGCAATCGCCTTACCTAGTGCACATTAACTAATTAGTGATAGAAATGGATACACTATATTTAAACCTGAGCATAAAAATACAAATTCACATGAACACAACAAATGGCTGGAAAATTTATATAATGTCAGCATTTGTTTTAATACCATCAAGTGGGGGCGATGTCGTGATATAAACATAACAGCAAGTTATAAGCTTTGGAAGCGCATGCACCGAAGGCAATTTACTTAAGGTTAGCTACAGCCAAAGCTATAAAAAAAAGTGAGTGAGAGTCAGGTGATACTCTGTCAAGCCTGAGCAGTGAAAATATTCAAACGGGAAGGCCAGAGCAAGAGCACGGATAAACCTATAGAAGATTAATAGGACCACTGCGCTTCTTGATGGTGAAACAATGCGGGTCGTAGAGAGGTTGCGCGAAGTGGTGATGGCAGTGGTTAACGACAGAAACCCTTGTGGCAGTGTTGTGTACCGTATGTTAGCATGTGACTACGCAGGCAGGGAGACCAGCAAGTAAATAGTTTTCAAGCCTGCCGCGATTGTAATAAATGCACAGCTGACTTGGCTGCTGTACCGTAATCTAAGCATGTCCAAGTTTTGAAATTTCAAGTAGCAGAAAGTTAGGCACACTTTGACTGTTGAGCTGATTTGGTTATCAAGTTTTGGAACAGAACGCCAACATTACGTGCTGAGTCTACCGGGGATTTTCTTACTAAGCCAACTTTGAGGGCTGGGCTTTCCAGTTGATGAATGACACGATGTTTTCTCGTTGCTTTTACGGTCACTCTGTTTGTGAGAGGTAGCTGCCAGCCAAGTAAAACTATCACCAATACGATCCGCAAAGGAGAAGAGAGAATTTGAGATGCTGGAAATCAGGGAAGGGGGTCAAAGCACCGGCGTGTCTGCAGGTATGTGCCATCAATGCACAAAAATGAGACCCCCGAGTGTGCCAGGTGATTACGTCAGTCAATGAGAGGGCAAGCCTTGGGGATAAAGAGCACCTAGAACAGATACCTGGGTTGCTCCATAGTTCAGTTGCTCGTCGGACGACGGACAGGTAGCTGATATCTATGCTAAGGGGCCTCCCACTACGATAGGACCTAAACTGTTACAATGCTAACCCAATTGAGACGACAAGTGCGCACGAAGGACTTTGGTTTTCAGCAGTGGCAAACGCTTCATTTTCAGCATAAATACAGTGCTTTGACAGAGATAATCATGCAGTGAAAATATGTTATCATTAGTGCTACTGCCATTATTACTACTATGCTGCCGGGAGAGCTGCCTCGAGGTTCGGTGCTTAATTATATATATATATATATATATATATATATATATATATATATACATATATATATATATATATATATATATATATATATATATATATATATATATATATATATATATATTCATATATTCATATATAATGTTCTACTAGCTAGCATAATTATTATCCTTCGTAGACCGTCTGCAATTGGAAAGAGAACTGAAGTCTGGTGGAGGCAACGTTGCATCTGCATTCTGCTGTACTAGGGTTTCACGAGCTTCGAATCCGTCAAGGCAGCTGGTGATTCGAAGCAGCAAGCTACTCAAAAACCTGTTTAGTCTGGCAACTTGGAAAAGCTGTCTACAAACTTCGAGTAATAGAGCAGTTGGTAGATGTACAGTGAGTAAGCTCTACTGAGTGCTAGTGGTGCAAGACTTTGGGGAAGGTGGCATCTCATTGCAATGCAAACGGTCACAACAGCGCCAGACCTGGGCCTTCATGCTGATAGTAGTCAGAACGATTTCTCGAGCTTAGCATCGAAGCTGCCCTTAGCGAGCAGCAAGTGATGGCTAAAGAATAATGACCACAGACTTAAGAAAAGAGTAGCAAAGGAAGATCTAAAACACCGAAGATTGGAGGCGAGTTTTCTTTACCGAAGAAAGCATGTTCACCGTTTACAACAGCTGCACACGTCGATCACATCTACGTTCGACGCATGAGTGGCAAATCATACGCTGATGCCTGCCTGCTTGCAACACAGTGCACAGTTTGGGTCTGGATTAGTGATGGTACAAGGAGGCCACTCAGCAGGCAGTGTAGGGGACACTCGTCAGAATTGAAGGCATACGGAATATAGGCGGATACTGGAATACTACGAATACTGGAGCGTTGTTGTTAAAAATGCATTACAACTTCTAGTCACTTATTCTACTTATCACCAGGACGTGTGTCACAAACACACTGCCCACGTGTCGCTGTATTTTCTCGACAGACCCGCCATAGCTTGGTGGCATTACAGAGTTACAATACAAAATTTTGAGACTAGCTGCAAGTGGTCTGGCATGATATACCATCCGATGTAACTCAGAAACTCGTGGAGTACATGTCAGCCTAAATAGAGTAAGCAATCACTAATCAGAAAGGGCCACATCTACAGCATTTGTGTTTCTACCCCAGTGTTGTGGTTGTCAAGCTAAATACATGGTCTGTTGGGGCTTTGTGTTAAATTTGGTATCAATTACAGTAGTTTGGACCATCTGACAAAATTTTAAAACTGCCTCTAGTAGTAGTCAACTAGGGGACTATTGTTGGGAGAGTGTGACCAAGCTTTTGGCCGAGAGACTATGGGACATGGCTCCTAGTCTAGCTCTCACCTAGTATAAGGATCCTACAGAAAAGTTGTTGGCACAACACTGGCTGAGCTACCAGCTGAGCAATAGGTTGACAGCACCACAGCCTTGTTTTTGAATGCAGCAGCAGGCAATTCTTACCTGCCAGCTGTAAGCCAATTGCTGTTAGGAACTAAGTACAGGCTTAAGAAATCAGATCGGTCAGCCTGCCCTCCCCTAAACTAACCTGACGGGCCTTGTCAGGCAGAACTGCTACCAGACAGGCTTGTTAGCTTTACTATCATAGGCCACATCTGGAATGGTCGAGGCCTGGTCCCATTGCAGCTAAAACCAATGCCACCAAGGCTCTCCAGTAGCTACAAACTGGTAAGCTGTTAAACTAGCTACCCTTTACTTGTGCTTGCTTGGGTAGCAAAAATTGTTAATCACTCAGTGTGCTCATTTGAAGTAGCAAAGCCAAAATGATTTGCACAACCTTCATCTCTGACTTCTGAGCTCACAAATATAATTCACAGTGACGACTTACCGTGTTCTTCATTTTATCTGCTGGAGTCGCGATTTCCTTTTGGGATATTGTATTTTTTAAATCGACCGCAGATGGCTTGATTACCTAACGTCACCAAGTTTTAATTAGACAATTTGATGCTATACACATAAAGATTGCCGATGTTGGTAGCTACGTAGATGCAGCGATGAAGCAAACGATTAGTGCAGCTTTTTTTAGTGCAGAGGGAGTGAAGAGCTCAAATTACAACCCTGCATTATTCCGCACAAATTTAGTGGAATTCTGCTTTGTCACTCTAGAGAGAACTGACTTGGTAGCATTGCAAGGGGATTTGTTCTGTGGTTAAGGTGGCCTCGAGTTCCAGGTGGAACGATGCCATTAAATTCAGTTTCTAGATAACTCTTGTGCACAGGAAGCCTTGAATTATTTAGATAAGCTCCAAAAACAGCACTGCGTTTCAAGCAGCTGCTATTTCAGGTTTGTGGCTGCTTATTTACACAGAGGATTTATAGTGCTTTCCCATAACAAAGAAATAAAAGTCCACTTGCATCTCTACAAAGTATCCCTCATTAGAATTTCTTGTGACTTTGCAAGGTCAACTGCCGAGCAATTGGCAGATGCACTCTCAAAACCGATCTTCAACCACTTTTTGCAGCCGATTTACATAGATGGCAATACTGCAGAATAATGTGATGCCTATGGAACAGTTCGTTTGTGCACAGTAACAGTGGAGAGGTTACTTACAACTCAAGGAAGTTGCATCTCGTCAGATTGTGGTAGTAGTCCCCCAACTGGAGAAGTTTGCTAATAAACTGCGACACTGAGAAGGCTACTACCGAGTAAAGGTATGGCAGAATATTTTAAGACCTTGCACCACCTTCGAATAACTAACGAACAACGACATGGGATAGGCTACTGAACTTTAAAGCACAAGTCCGACCTGACACAGCAACACCATAGCATAACAACCTTAACGGTGACACCATAGCATAACAACCTTAACGATGACCTAGTTACCCTTATGCAAGATATTTATAGCATTCGTCTAGAATGGGCAACTCACCAAACTCCTTGCCACCACAGCTAGTTGTAAAAGGCTATTATCAATTTTGAAAGACTGTGACCACTGGATGACGAGTTTCAAAAAGAACACTGGTCACCAGAAATAGCTGGTTTCCACTCGTAATAACTGTTTTGGCACTATAAAACCTCTTCGTTCAGCAGTGCTGAGTTCTATAGGGCTGATCAATTCTGAAGCACTTAAAGGAGACATTTCCGAAAGTCGTGCAGGCGATCCGTAAGGCACCTTCTTCGTCTAAGGGCCCTGATCTTTTAGGTCCAAGTATGTAGGATCTTCTTGCAGCTACATTGGCCTGACGCTGGAGCCCCTGCTTAGCTGCTACTAACTTGAGATTAGCAGGAAATAGCCTGATTGGATGGGCATAAAAGTTTTACCAGGTCTATTGATTAGTGACTGCCTACGTGTAGCAATAAGACAGCCCTTTATGCTTAGAGGTCTCTCGGTGCCAAACCAGGTACCATTTGGTTATAGGACCGATGCCTTGCCAGTGAAGGGGTTTGCAAAGGCTGGAGAGATTCACAGAACACAGCGACTTCTTACTAAGCCCCCAGGCACAAGGCTGCAAAGTTGACCTCCGAGATTATCTCATTTTCGTGGTGGCACTCCTCTATTAGAGCCGTTGCCTTAAGCCGCATGACGAAGCACATCAGCTAGAGCTCGTTTGCTAGCTGCTACCTACCACCCCACGAAACACACACACACACACACACACACACACACACACGCGGTGGCCGGGTTTGGCGGCCAGGCTTCTCAGCAGGCCAGTTCAGGCAACCGCGAATTGGACATGGCCGAGACGAGAGGACTGACGAGGAAGGGGCTGGGGCGCTTGCCGCAGATGCAGGCGGCGCGAAACGGCAGTCTCACCCGGTCCAGGCATTCCGTGCACGAATTGCTCGCCACGACGCTGACGAACGCGATGTGCAGGGCACACGTGACGCCCGACAGCGAGACGGCAATCGGCAGCGGCAGATTGCTGAGATATGTGTAGGTGCACACGACGGCCACCACCGTCTCCCAGGTGCCGAACGACGCGTGCCCGTCGATCCAGCCGAAGTAGTAGCAGAGCGGATGGGCGAGCGAGTTGGCCGTCATGAGCAGCCAGGTAAATACGGCCGCCGAGCGGAGACGCCGAGCCGTCCAGCCCACGCGAGCGGCGACGCAGGCGCAGCCGTGCCCCAGGATGAGAGCGAACGAGGCGAACACCTCTGCCAGAGCGTAGCCGCGGTGCGTCGCGAAGACGTCCGCCGGCAGGAGCCGCGTCGTCAGGCCGATCGCGAGGTACAGTATGAAGGCGATGTTGAGAGCGACGAGAGACGTCCTCTTCTTCCCGCCGTAGTAGCGCTGGTACAGGCTCTCGGACACGTCCTGCGAGAACGCAGACGACAGCTTGGGGAAAATGAAGCCGGCTCGCCGCGCGCTCGAGCGGACGCCGCCGCCGAGGCGGCGGCGGCGGCGGTGGCGGCGGCCGGCGGCGGCGTCTTCGTCGCTCTCCGACTTGACGCTCCGCGGCTCGCCCGACGACGCAGCGTCCTCCGTCGAGACGCGCGGCTCGCGGACGGCCTTGAACAGCGCTCCGGGCAGTAGGCGAGCGCTCCTCAGGGCGGGCCCGCCGCCGTCGGCGGCGAGCTGGCCAGCGTCGCTGCCGGCGGCCGCTGACAGGCTCTCGTCGTCCGCCTCTTCGTCGAAGCAGCTGACGTCCAGGGGGAAGGCCGCCTGTCGCGGGCCGCCGGCTATGTCGTCTATGGGCAGAACGCTCTTCCGTCGGTAGTTCAACGACGCCTGGCGGCTCGCCTGGTACACGACGGTCTGCCATTTGAGCTTCGTCTTCAGGTAGGACAGCGGCGCAGTGGCCATGTCGCGTTTCAGCGAACTTCCTCCTCCTCCTCCTCCTCCTCCGCCGCCGCCGCCTCCGCAGCCGTCCACCTCGCCGCCTCCGCAGCCGTCCACCTCGCCGCCTCCGCCGGCGACGACCTCGCCGCCGTTCTCGCGCGAGCTGGCTCCGGCCGACGGACCGGCGCGCAGACTGGCCGAGCGGTAGCGCTCTCCGGCCGCTGTGCCGCCCATAGGCATCAGTCCGCTGAGAAAAAGCCGAGCAGGCGCATCGCCGTCGTCCTGGAAGTCGGCTCCCCACACGCTAGACCCGCCCAGCTCGAAGCGATCCTCCAAACTCATGGTCTCATTGGCCGGTGCCTCTGTAATATAATCTATCAATAGCACCGCGCGGCTGGCGGGAATCGGCGGCGAAATGGGAACCGCGGGGAAACATCGCGAACCGCGCGGTCGCCGATACCGCGGACATCGTCAGTAGCTGGTATGGCTGCGGCGGTACTCGGGATCGCGCGGTCGCTATTGGACGCGCACGCTACGAGCAGCGCCGCCCCAGCTCGCAGAGGCGGCGAACGGGAAGACCTACAGTGGGGCGGCGCTTAAAAGGAGCCGACCGGCGCCCCTGGGGGCCGGCTGCCGGCGCCCTCAGCGCAGCCGCTACCGCTGACGGCGAGTACCGAGGGCCGTTTAACGGCGAGCGCCGACCCGGCACGGGAAGGGACGAATTTGACCGAGTTCGGCGGTGGCGCACCGCGCGGCACATCCGGGAGGCACATCCGGGTGCGAGCGGGTCGACCGCAGCAGAGCGGCAGCCGCCGCAGCGGGCTCGGCGGCGGCCGCTGTGTACACCGCCTACCTTACTGTCGCGCCTTTAGGCTCGCTCCAGCCCCGAGGTCCAGCGGAGGCGGTCCGACGGGGTGGGGGCGAGTGCGTGCGCACTCGGCCTCGGCGCGAGAGCCGGCGGTCGATGAGCCCGGCTGGCTAGGTATAGCGACGCGGCCTCCCGCGTCCGCGCACGCAGCCCGCCCTGCTTCCGGCTGCCAGCCGCCCGCTAGCGGCAAACTCGAGCTCGCTAGCGCGCACCACCCACCGAATGCAGACGGGCCGAGCACGAAGGGCGGCTCCGGGGAGCGCCGCTCGCCAGGCAAATCCCCTTCACGGCACGGACGCTCTGTGCGTGCGGCGGCGGCGCCGAGGCGTCCGCCGGCTGCGGACAGTAATTGTAGATGCAATCGCCGACGCAACTGCTTGCTCTGAAGAGATGAATGTACACAGCGCTGCGCGCTCCTTTCCCAAGACTACGCTGGGACAATTATTAAGGTAATAAGTCCTTAATTGCCCCGCCGCTGCTCGGCGACTCAAAAAGCGCTGAACAGTAATCGATTAGCGACGTCAGACTTACACGCTCATACCGCACAGCCGTGGCGACGAGCGTTTCTGAATTGAGAAGTGTGAGTGCGCTGCGAGCGCTCGGCACCCGCTGTCGTGAGGCCTGCAGCGGCGCTCTGCTCTATTCACGATATCGCGCCGGAGTAGGCTCCCGCACAAGCGCCATTGAGAGAGAGAGAGAGAGAAAGTGAGAGAGAGGCAGAGACAGATAGACGAAGAGAGCGAGAGACAGACAGACAGAGAGCGAGCGAGAGACATACACAGACAGACAGACGGAGAAAGATCAAGACAGAAACGGAGAGAGAGACGGAGAAAGAGCGTGCGACATTCCCTTTGCAGCAAATGTAAAGCGCCTAGAGAGAGATTAAGTTCTCTGAGGGCGCTTTATCAAGTGCATTATTATTATTATTATTATTATTATTTTAGATAGACAGACACAGACAGACAGACGTAGAGGGAGGGAGACAGACAGACAGAGAGGTAGAGAGAGAGAGGGAGATAAAGATAGATAGATAGAGAGAGAGGGAGAGGTGTAGAGAGACGGGCAGGCTCAGCACTCTGTTCACGTTCTTCTGCTCATAGCATCGGGGAGGATCGGTGAGCATAAGCTACCTATGCCCGCCTAGTGGCGCCACGCTAGCAGCCAACGGTCGTGGACGAATGTTCGTTGGGCTAAGCCCCTTACAGGCTCGGCAAACCTCCGGCAGAGCCCCGCTGCTCAAGCGGACCTTAGGTTGGTGCACGCGGATGATCGGTCCTTTAATATCTCCTTGTAGGACTTGAGGGGAGCGTGCGTCGCCCGGCGGTGTGCAGGTAAAGGTGGCGGCTTGCTTGTCCACCAAGCGGATGTCCGAGGCCTCAGCTCAACCGCGACTCCGTCGTACGCGGCGCGGCCGTAAATCAAGCTGAAACCAAGCTCAGCAGATAGCTGAGTCCGATCGTCGATGTCATCGCGACGACATCGCATGCTTTCGGTCGGCAGACGTACGAGCAACTGCCGCGTGGCGCTTCCGCTCAGACGCCAGCTAACCAGCGCCGCAATGGGCGGACGTTCCGTGCGAGAGTCTGCATGGCCGCCGCGTACATTTGTGTCCTAACAATCCCTCATTGGTGGCCAACGCTGACGTCTCTCGTCATGCTGCTCTCATCTTAATCGGCTTCGAATGCCTGCTGCCGCAGAGTGAGCTAAACTTAGCGAGCTCGCTGAGCTGGCCACGTAATCCGCGCATTTTGCAAACTAGTTACCAATACTCCTCAGCTTCGATGACGGGTTCTTGATAGCGGTAAAACGTCACTCGCACCCCGAAGCTCACACAGTTCACAGCGGTGTTTTTTTTGGTGGCCGGCATTTGACTTGCGACATAACGGCGGCAGGTAATTCGCTCGCGGAAACCGGAAGTTTTCTCTGCTGGGTACTTAAACGTGCTGCGACAGGTTGCCAAGGCCCGACAGAACTCCTTTAGAGCTAGCGCGAGTAAAGCCAGCAAGCTTGACCGCTGTCAGTGAACATGGGCGGCGAGTGAATCATCTGGACGTTACTGCAGAGACGTCGTGTCGCGATTATGCAGAAGAGGGGGCCAAACCTTGCCAATGCGGGGTAAGGCGGCAGGCAGTTGGTGAGAGAGAAGTTGGTGCGGATGCCAGACGGCCACCGCGCCGCACGGCGAGGGCCTCTCCGGATCGGACTATCAGAGGCAGGCCCGGCAGAACGGCCGGACTCGTCGTCGTCCGCGTCTGCGTATGAGGTAGAAGCGAACTACATAGATAGTGGCCTCACTGATCCAGTGCCGCAGCTGTATGTTAAAACGCTTCCGCGGAAGGAAGGAAGGAAGAAAGGGAAAGGTCGAGCAAAAAAGGTACGGTGAAAGGAGTAACAGAGTGCTGCATGAGTTCGCCATTGTTGGTCTGTGCGAGATACACACACACACACACACACACACACACACACACACACACACACACACACACACACACATATATATATACATATATCGATAGCAAGTATCAGTGATCAGGCTCGTCGTTTCTAAAGTATCTCAGGTTCGTCCTTTTTTATTTAAGGTCGAATAACGTGAGCGAAATGGGAAGAACTTTCTGCACATGCAATGTATCCTCTCGTCCAACTAGCTGCGGTAAGGGAGGAAAGTTCGTGGGGGACACCCCGAGCACTATCCTGGCGTATAAAGGAAGAGGGTATGTCACCCGGTGATCCAGTGGACCGAACGATGACCTGGTATAAGGCGCTGGGTAGCGCGCGAGGAAATACGTCTCAAATTGAATACGCGAAAGGTGTGAGCCCGGTGTCAGCGTGAGCAACGCTTGAAAAATCCGGACGTGCGAAGGTCGCAGGGACGGCCGTACGCTGCTGCTCTGTTCAACGCCCCACATCTTCCCAGCACTAATTCCCTGCGAAGCACCGCTCGCTTCCGCTGAAGAGCACGTCAGCCATTCGAGTGCGCCATCTATGGCGCAGCCGTGAGTTGCAGAAGATGGCATACGGTCACACGAGACCAGCATCTTAAAGTCAGGGCCGATTCAATTACCTCGTTTGTATATCTGCAGAAGGACCTTTGCTGCTGTCAAGTCACTCGCCGCGGGCAAGATAAGATCGCCAGCAGCTGCAGGACTCGAATCCGCGTGACCTGGGTCTCGGAATGCGAGTACCTACTCGCACCTGAAATGAGACGGGGGGGGGGGAGTAATTAATGCTGAGCTTCAGGCTCGCCCATGAGGGGGAGTAAAACCAATAAATCTCTTGGCGGAGCTTGGGAGCAGAGCTTCCGACTGACGTGCAGATGCAACATCCAGAGGCAAGCAGCATTTGGCTTTAGAGAGGTGCTCATTGCTTTGCTTTGGATTGGGCGAAGGAGTCGTCACGTGCTCATTGCTTTGAATTGGGCGAAGGAGTCCTGCCGAGCGGCAGCGTACGCTTGACAGTCATCTTTGAGATATGTCTTCCGCGGAAGGGGATGGCGGTACCGCCAGGTTTTTAGAGTTGCTGAAGAGCACTACCTTTTGAGTGCTGCATTTAGAGTCGCTACGCTGAATGAGTTTAAACCACTAGCTTAATAGCCCGACGAATTGGCGCGATGAATGAGCCGTGGGGTCCTGGCGAGCTCGCCGTCATCGCAAGTCGTCCACAGATTTCAGCATTCGGCCTCAATACGTGTCGATACGCATCGGTGTCGCCGACAAGTTAAATGAGCAATTTCTTTTCGATAAGCTGCAAAAAGTCCCTCGTTAGGCGCTTGCAGCCCAACGTCTTCTTATTGGATACCAATCGCCTACATTTAAAACAGTTTTAGAAATGCTGGGAGCGACGAGCCTGTCAATGACAACCCTCGCTTCTTTATTCATGGGCGTAGCTTGAAAATAGAAAGCAGTCTCTGCGACTTCAGGCACTCAATTCGCTTGTAAAAGAAAGCCGCATGTTTTTTTTTAAAGAAACGGGCTCACTCTCCGAGCCTGCCAGACCTCAAGGATAGGAACATGATTTGCGAGACGTCTTACTTAGGGTGACTTCCGGTGGCGTTCAAGCCCAGTCGCCGATACGCACACTGAGATAGTTCCCGGCTATGGGCCCGTGCGTTGTTTGCTGGGCATTCGGGTGCATCTGGGAGTGGGCTGCCCACGCGTACAAGGACGGATTGCGTGCGTGGATTGAAAGTAATGACAACCAAGTAATTATCTGCGAGATTATGGGTCTTGGATAAGACAGAAAGCTTTCCAGTGTAAGTGAAGTACCAGGTAAGAGATTTTTCCCTTAAGGCGCTAAACGAACATGTTAGTTTTTTATTAAACCTTAAAATTGCGGTTCGCTTGGGTCTTTTGCATGCTCCCCTCTTCGTTAGCCATATTTTAGTTGCACTTGTGCAAAATTAACCGCATTGGTTTGGCTGCCCGAAGCTGATTTTATGAATTTAAGTGTCATACTTTTTTGCTCAGGGTTTATCTATTCTTTTGACGCACATTGACGTTAGAGTAAAGTGAAAGTCGGCTGGTTCAAACCTCATTCATATTGAGTAGAAGAACTATTGCAGCTATCACCCCGCTTGCTGCAAGCAAACCAATATTGTCATCGTCAGCAGTCGCTTGAAAGCACACCGCCTGGTTCGCGAAGTGCCGCCACCTCACCTCTAGGCTGGCGTCCGTGTTACCACTCCGTTGGCGTTGGAAGACGCGGCACGGAAGTAATTAAACTGTAACCTGCTGAAGGAGTGTATGCAATTCTCGAGGATGCAGCTGCGTGTACTTACAGGTATAAAAAATGTACAGGTACATAATTAATGCCGGTCGATCAGAAAGAGCTAGCGAGCATTCACTGAGCTGTCAGCTAAAAATCGCGTCGCGCCTAAGCACACAATACAAAAGGCTCCACAGATTTAGTAAACAGTAAAGACTGAGAAAATGAGGTCGATCATACTCGTGTGTTGCCATTTAATTTTGACGTTTTCCTTGCACTGTATCGTCATGATACCAACAATACTATACAAATGAATTATATTTATTCTACAATTCTTACACGAAGAAACTTTTTCACTTGCTTCCGAATCTATTACACTTCTGGCGCACCTTCTTCTCTGTGGTGTGTTAGGTTGCAGATTGAGATAGATACTATACATACATATCTGCGTATTTTGTTTTCGCTGATCTCTCCCTCTCTCTTCTGGTAAGAAGTACAACTTGTTATGGCCAAGGTTCGCACATGCACACACGTACGTCGGACAAATACGTAAACACCCACCGGTCTCTGGCCTGATCATAACATGGCATGAACGTGTATCAGCTTGACTGCGACTCGCTTCTGGCAAGTGCATCCGTGGCGTATTGAATCATGAGTTAGGAGTGTAGTGCCTAATCTCTGGGAAGTTTCTCGAATCTGACAGAAATTTCACTACTTTAAGAATCCATTACAAATGTGACTACCCTCATATGAGATACTCATGCTTTCTTTGTTGCCTTATAACTGGCGAATCGCACAATCCGCACATGACCTAAATAACTACCTTATACGATTTCGCGTTTATTCATGAACATTAACGAACTAGACAAATACTAAATAAGTGCAGTATTTTTAGAAGGACGAGCTCTGGTAACGTTTTGCTACCGTAATTTTCCTGAGACCGACAGTGAGTACTGACATAATCTTAAAGAATATATTAAAACTGATTTTCGTTTTTAACTTAATCATAGCCTTGCTTTTGGCTGCGTGTTCATTCATCTATTATGTCTCAAGCTATCATATAACTCTTTATTAAGTCTTGGCTAGAAATTGGTATCCCCAAACGTACGGGCTTGAGAAAGAGCGAGCCCTGGTTAGAAGTTTTCCAATAGCTACAGTATTTTTTTCTAAATCCTTAGAGGCCCATGATTTAGGTCGTCAAGTAAGCAATGTATGGCATGAATGTATGGTAACAATGGGATATTCGTAGTTTTTGATGGCTAGTGTGCGAAGCATAAGTTCTAATGTATATAGTTCTGTTTTGTGTACACGCTAGTGTGAGTTTTGAAGGGGTCCACACAGTTTATTACTTAAACAATTTGGTGAGAACCAACGAGCCACACAAACCACTGCTGCTTCTGCATGCGGACCCTTCCAAATGTTGATCTGGCTATAGCTCACTCCTTCAGTGATCGTCCGAGTACGACATTGCCCACTAGGAGCTCATCGTCTCCATTTCTCTGGACACCGATCAGCCGTCGTCGGAATAGAGCAGCAATTCAGACTGCCAGGAAGATGTTAAGATCCGGATTCGGGTGTTCACGGATTTCACGGATGAAAAGAGAAAGCCACACTTCACCAACCAGACGGACCTAAATGATCTGATCAGAAACCTCGGTCTTACCAAGAAAAGGCATTCGAATTTGAAATATTGTAAGCTCAAGAATTGGACCTTGTTAGATAAAGCGTGAAAGTAAGAGACGAGAGAAAGCGTCACCAACTTCTAGTTACATTCTTAAAGCGTCACCAACTTCTAGTTACATTCTTAAAGCGTCACCAACTTCTAGTTACATTCTTCAGACGAAAAGATGGGCTGTGTTTCTCCAACAGTGCGGCCGGTCTGCTTAGGGCTACAGGACTCACCTGTACTCCAACTGCATGACGCCTAATCCTAGACAGTTCATTCAGAAGCCTCAAAGCCAAGCTACTACGTAACGGGGGGAAAGTACCCGCCCGTCGTCCCTGTGACTCACTTTGTATACCTCAATGAAGACCGTACCATTGTCGAGATGCTGATAAGTACTTTTGCGTGTGGCGACTACGGCTGGAAGGTCACAGGGCAATTTACAGTGATGCCATTCCTGATATGTTTCCTAAATGATTGCACGAAGCTTCCTTATCTTCTTTGCCTATTGGACACACGGGAGTCTAAGGTGCATTTCAATAAAGATACTCGCCACAGAGGACAGAGTTTTAACGTAGGAAAAAACAATCCCTATTGAGCATGGCGGGTAAACCCTCGGAAGATGCCGATGCCTCCACTGTTCACCACACTTGGCCTTATCGAACAACTCGTCACGGCTATAGACACCAAGTCACTAACTTTAAAGTATTCCAAGATGTCTTCCTACAGCTGTCTGAGGCAAAGGTCGGAGCTGGTATCTTCGTCAGACCCAAGATGAGATCGCATAATTCGACGAATTAACCTGCAAGGCTAATAGCAACTGGTGGAAGTGGACTACAGAGGAATAGAGTTAAAGAGTAAATGCCACAAATACACGGCCCGACTGGTATCGTTGTCTCAGCTGACCCGAATTTATGCAACGGTACATCGCTGAAAGCAGGCAGTCTCGACAATGGAGCTGATGTAGTCATCAATCTCTAAGCTTGAGAGAGAGAGCTTACTGCCAATAGGGAAACCATGTAAGCAATACCTGTACATGCTGAAGCAAAGTAGTTAACGACAGCTCGGTAGGCTGCAAAGCAGCGAGGGATCGAAGCACAGGTGCAGCTTTGTGTCATCTGCGTAAAATAAAAGCCTAGATTGTGCTTAGAGATCCAATTGGCAAATATAAATTGTTATGAGAGAGTGCATACATTGTTAAACAAGTATACCAGGAATAAATCCCATTAGTACCCGATAATTTAAAGGCTTCTCTATGACTGTCACTGTTTGTCAATAAATACTCTCACATGGCCTGCTACTTGTAAGTATTATAGTTTATAAAAAAATAAATTTGTACTGCTTTATATGAGGTATGACTTAAACTATTGCAGCGAAGCCCAAGTGAAACCCAGTAAGATGATGGGCTCTCAAGAAGGATTCAGAATGTTCCGTACTATCAAAAGCTGACGAGAAATCCAAGAGAGCTAGCAAAGACACTCTATAAAAACTTAGCATTCTGAGAAAGTCGCTATGTACTCCCAGCAATGCTGACTCTGAGGAGTGAATAGCTCTAAACCAGACTGGCGCTTGTAAACAAGAATTGAAGCTCTGATTCGTTGGTTGATTCCCATCTATAAGAACTATTCGGCTTTTGCTTCCAAAACCCCACTGATTGCCATTTCTTTAACAACACGTCCGCGTGCATGGTAAATGTACTCAACAATCTTGGAGTCCTCAGTCGCTGGCCGCAAGTATGCTTTGCCGCAAATTTGAAATATGTTAGCACAATGACGAGGCTAAGAAAATTGAGCTTGCAGCAGAGAAGCTTTCTCTGCTAAAGTGAGTGATCGCAAAAGCAAAGAAACGTAGATCCTCTTTAGGAAAGTCTCGCCTCCACCGTTGAAAAATACTGCGAAAATGTACTCAAATAAAACAGCTCACAAAGCTACGGCATTCAATTAATTTGACACCAAGGACATAATGAAACTAAAATATAATGTATTGCGGATGCTTAAGCTGTACAGGCCACACCACGAAGAAAGTAGATCCTCTGACTGAAGTAGCCTCGGAAAGTTTTTTTTCGTATCGTTTACAGACGGTACCAAGGCATTACTTCCTCATAAGGGAATGAATGTCAATGTCATGCGTGGTGAATTTAATTCAGTGAAAACATGAAGTCGTTCCTTCAGCAATTGAAGCTTACTTGGGCAGAAGAACTAGATATTTGCAGTGACCTAATACTTCGAGAAAAGTCTCTTTACGTACTTCATTGGGACCAATACTTCATAGGCACGACGATAAAATATATAGGATCGAATTTATTTGGGCAGTGCTCTAAAAGAACTTAATTGCTACCCATGCACTATAGATATACCGCCGGGCTAGAACCCTCGACCTTGGCCGTTAAAAGCAAGCAATTTACCCATGGGCCAAACCAGGACGGTAAGAGTAGACTTTCAAGACGGACGCTATGTCTTTCTGCGCTCGACCTCACTGTCTAGCTGTAGAAGTTCTTCTCATGGTCTAAAAATAATACCAGCTCTTGATCTCGTACTGAACTTCTTCACAGATCTCTATATTTACTGCTGATGGCGATAACATAATAAATATGTCCTTAGCCTCAAAGTCTGTCCCAGCATCCTGGGAAAGGGCTGCGGCCAGACTAAGGAGTCGATTAAGGCCAGATTAAGGAGTCGATACTTGGCCAGGTGAACTTTAATAACCTCCACCAAGTCTTTCTTCCGCTATTCCTATGAAAGACACCCGAACTATTAGATGTTCAGTAGCTACAATTCTCTGATATCGGACAAACAAAACGAGCAAGTTAGTTCCGGTCGGGATCGAGAGCTGACCACTGTACGGCTCCATCCTATTGCCAGTGCTACACAAGTTGTTTATGAATGCCGACTTAGATAGAGTCTTAGTGTTAGTTGTGGGTGAAATTGTCTGTATTTCTAGTACAATTGATCTCGAAGTAATTTACTGTATTGAAAAATTCATCTCATTTGAGCATCACTGGCATCGAAATGCACTATTTAGGTCATGTGTTAGTTAATTATTTCAGAGCATTGTTGTCAATGGCCAACGCAATCCGGTGAGCTTTTGAATTTTAAAGTCCTCGGAAATCTATTCAAAATGATGTTCTTGCCAAAATATAAGCTACGTGCAGCTTAAGAAGCACTAGTGCACGAGGTCCCACCACAAAGAACACTATTAGCGGCGGTAACCATTGGCAATGTCCATAGCTTCACGTCGCCTACGTCAATGCGTAGCTGTCGTCGACACACTTAGTCGTAGCGGATCAGCCCAGTTTCAAGTTGGCAATATAGGATTGCCTGGTATAGGATGTGAATCCTCGGCCTTGGTGGGGAGGTACTCGCACCTACGACTAAGACTCGGAGGCTTAGTATAATATTCGCTACGATCGTGCATTCCAACGACTATTTCGATGCTCTCGTTCTGATACTTTTTTCCGGGAGGGACTGCTTCCGCCAGGGTGCGTCCACTGGATGTATAATGCAGGAGGCAATTCTATACAGTGGGTAATAAACAAATGCCCTCGTCGTCTTGCATTAAAATACAGCAAAGCTAAGTTTAAATGATTTAAAAGCCTCGTTTATATAGCGGCATAGATCTCTTAAGGGCTATAGCAAACGCTTGCGCTAGGAAACGCAAGATTGCCGGCTTCAGGACTCGACCCTACGACGTAGTGTAGGTCGTGATAAGCGATTGCCTTGTGCTTGGGCCAAGACTTAGGGGCATTGTCTAGAGCCAATCAGCACGTTTTCCAATGAAGAATTCTCGTTTTTATGTCTCAGCGGCAGGTATTAGTGCTGGCACTCGTTGAGCATGTGAAGAGCTGGAGGCACTCAGATAGACGCCCTAGATAGCAGCATCCTGTCGACGGAACTGACCGTTCTGTCCAGTCAAGGGGGCCGAAGTCAACAAATCGATCCTCTCAGTGTCGACCCCTTCCCTCGCATGAGCCCCCACTCATAGTCTGTGCTTCAGTAAGAAGCTTGATGGATGGCCAGCTTTGGGCGATACGATAGCCGAGTTTTTGCACACTTCTGAGTGGATCATCTTTCGCTGATAGCAATGTCTGATGCATCTAGCGAGGTTTTTAATGACACCAAATCGCACTAGCCAGCTCCTTCTGATATTACAGTAGGCTGCTTGTATAAGGAGGGGCATGCTTTAGCAGATTTTACATAGTTGATTGGTTCTTGATACACTCAGCGGAAGCAAGCTACATTTCCTCACGTGTCAGTTCAGGTGCTTGATGAACCGAATTAAGACCGGTCTAGCTTGGCCTACCTCAAAGGCTTGCCAAAGCTGTAGCTGAGCACAATTTCCTGACCTTATAGGCAACAAGGCCCTAAAGGGTGTGGAATTTCTTCGGCTACTTTGAGCACATAGGCAATGATTAGGTCTGGACTATAGCTCTCTGCTTTGGTAATTTTTATGCATGCTAAGACAGCCTGGTTCAAGCCTTTGAGTTCACGACCAGAAGAACTAGAGAAGCGCAAGCTCGACGCTTCGTCAACAACTACAGCGAAGATTTATTTTCCACTCAATCGCTGAATCTGGACAGTAGCATGGCTCCACGATTCACAGTGAAAGACAGTACTCGCAAGAATAAATTCCCGTGTGTAGGCTGTAATACGCAACGGCAAGTACGTTCACCCACCGACAAGAACGTTCGTCCAAAGACAAACCACAAGAACTGCCTGAACTCTCCGCTGGCTAATGAAGTGAGCCAGCAACTTACCTCAGATGTCGCCTGGTCCCCACCGACTGATTGCATTACAAAGCAACTGACCGGACGCGATGTCAAAATTTCTTGGAAATTAGCATTTTGTCTTTTGCCGGGTCTCAGCTCATTGTCTTCGTGACACATTCCACTGACTAAACAATCAACAAAGACAAAAATGAGTCAGGAAGGAAGTTTTCCGATTTTGCTAGCAGGTTTTGTCTGGTTTTTGGTAGATTAAAGACTTGCTTGACATCATGAATAGCAAGATAGTCAAGCACTCTTCGTAAGTTCATATATGCTGCTCTTTTAATTAATTCTAAGCACTTTGTTAACTTGTTGCGAGCGACAATTTGCTCATTTGTTCAGCTTCATATGATCTCTGGTCACAATTACTTCTTTAGAATGGTTTAATTTAATACTCCACTTCCAATAATTATACATAAAAATAACTTAGGATGTGACACAGGTAAATATCTAACACATTGACATCCATTAGACTCAGTGTTTAGTTTTTGCATACGGGCAAAATTTCAATGATGATCCAGTTTCATAATAAAATCATTGAGAATAATGGCTAAGCTCTTGGTTTTTAAGGCTCTTTGCAATTTTAAGTTTATTATTGTTGGCACTGTTGCTTGTCAATGTGCCATTTTGCTGATCTGTGTGAAGGAGTGCATTACAAAACGCTTAAATGAGCATTCTTCGAAAACCTGGTAGTGGGTTCGAGCCCGGCAGTGAACCATTCTTGGTTGCTGGTAGCAAACAGGTGAAAGCCGTGAAGGCTATCTGACCGCTCTATTAATGAAGCTCTTTAAATTAAAAGATCTTTACATTTTTTGTTACATAAGCCTGGTAGCTAAACCAGAGTAGGTCCGACCTGGGGAATGGAGTAGACCAGGTTACCTCAAAGAGTGATGGAGCTGGTGAAGGTTTTTCCGAGAGCACCCTATTTTGCTTTCTTAGAAGATGGTTGCCTCTATGTGGCTACTCACAGACCTACAGAGGACAGGGGCTATATGAATTGGATTAGGCGGCACTAAAGATTCACGGGCTACGAATTTTCAAGATGTTTCCTCATACGGAAACTTTCGCTATTTCTTTTTACATTGATCTAAAATTGGCAAATGCGTCCAGGATTAGATGGGCTATCATTTAATTTTAAGAAGTGATCACACTCTTAACATAGAATTAAGAAACGCATCAAAGTTTGGCCTTCTTAATAAGTTGCCTATATGACCGATTCCGTTTTGAACAACTAGTATGTCGTGCCTTTCTCCCATATTGACCATAAATTGAATGCAACTCATTAGCTCGCAAAATTCTCCAACCTTTAATCGCATCTTTTAGGCTTCACGAACGAGATTGGGTGAGAAAATTACCAACACAAAGCTAGCTATTTAGAGACCACTATACTTTACATTTTAATACAGCTTTAGGCATTATCGCTACCACCATTGAGCTTGAGTACAACCAGATGGTCAGAATTAGCATTCAAAATGTACACAACGAGCTTTCTGATAATAGAAATGATAATACACGGGTCTTCTGTATATCCGCTGAAAATAACTAAATATCTATCCATTCGCTCTACAAGTCGCTGGACGACAATCATAGCCAAATGGTTGGTGACATGCAAGGTCTTTTATAGCAAAAAATACTCGCAATTAACATACACAATTACCTTCCATAGGTCAACATGCTAAAGCACGCAAGAAGACACTTAGGGATGCCGGTTAATATGCCCTATGGCTGATAAAGTGCACCAAATAGAGCTTGGGAAAGCACGCACAGCACAAATGCCCAAAAAGTAAAAGTTCACTGAAGCGGAGGAAAGTTGATCGGGATAGACGTGTGTTTGAATAGTTAGGTGTATTTCAGCTAGTTGTGAAGGACTCATAACATGTCGGGCCTTTTGGATTAGAATAGTATCCACAGATCAACTGTCAGCCAGCATAGCTGCTTGAGCGGAGGAGACACGCGACTGAATTGCTATTGTTAATGAACCGATCACGTAGCCATTTTCATCCTTGTGTTTACTTAGGCTTACTAGCTTTTTTATGGTAGCCCCTCAAATACTCAATTAACTTAGTTCAGCATAGAGAGCATCAGCCAAGCAAACAAACTGTAGCCAGCCACTGTCATACATAGCCGCCAATCTTAGACACGAATAGAAAAAAACTGTTTAGCTGGGGAATTGGTCTTTGAATTTTTATGTGACGTCAAACAGTTGTCCAAGAGGTCAACTAAATTACCAGGACCTCATGACTGTCAGGCAGTGGATCCCGATTCTCAAATTAGGAGAGCAGGGTCACTTATATTTCAGTAGAACGCTTAGGCTCCGCTATAAGGACGATTTTTACTTCATAATCAGATAGAATACGAAAATTGGCCGGCAATGTATATACAAGTGAATTTTTTAGTATCCCATTCACCATCAGCCGATTCTGAAGATTCGAGTGACCAATAGGGTGGATTCCGCTGGATTTCGCTAGCAGTAGAGTAATGGCTCTTATCATGGGCCTGAATTTCCCCAGAGCTCCGGTTAAATGGAGAGCATTTATATTTGCTTAATTGGTGAGCGGTGATGGCACACTAGGTAAGGCGGTTGCTTTTCACGACCTCGGTCCCGAGATCTTGGGTTCGAATTCTGCCGTGGGCGAATCTATACCGCCGCTGCAAGCGGTTGTGGTAGCCGTAAAGGCTCTTCTGTCGCTAAATCAGCTAGAGCAGCAACAAACTGAGCACGCATCCTCGTGGAACTGCTTAGGCGACTTGTCTGCTTGAGACTTGGCACCTACATCACAGGACTGGACAAGATCGGATGTAAATGATAATAATATAGTCAGCTGATTCAACCGCCTCAATTTTTAATGGCAGCAGAGGGCGATAGCGGCTATCACCACCGCTGCAGGAAGGAGGCGATAACGTATTTCACGCCTCAGTAATCGAACCCATAACCTAATTCTTCAAGTGTGATTCGAAGTGTGTTTACCTGTGGATGATTCAATCCATGCTGCTAAGCAGATATTTTCCTAGTCAGTGGTGGCTAATGTCTTCTTGCGCGCTGTTGCATGCTGGTGTAAGCATGACAGCCAGCAAGTCGTTAAACAGTGAATTATGAAGTGCTTGCCGGCCTTAAATGAGGAACACAATATTTCAGCGGGAAAACTTGAACTATGCCTAAAGAAGACTGAATATTACGAGCCAAGACTTGCAGCTATGCTTCCCACTTTCTCTTTGTTGCGTGAGATGAAGTCTGTTGGCTACCGAATGCGTACCGAAAGCCGCTTAGGCTGTGAGTGCACTAAAAAAAAATTCTCCTGCTAACACCCACATAGTCTTTGTGGAGTTACAGACGGAGATACATTACATTACATTAGCAAGCCAACTTCGCGTTATTATTGTGAGAGTACGAATAAATTTGCTCGAATAAAGCTGACAACCTAGTTAGTGCACAGTCGATATGCGGGTAGTGACACCACTTGGCCAACTGTCAGGCGAATCACGTTTAGGACCAGCATAGATAGTCAAGACTGCAGCTTGCGAGCGGTAAGAAGCTTTGTCCTTCCCAAGCTTCCTGGTATAGACGCGAAGGTAGTTTAAATTAGATTTACCTACAGTTTATTATTTAGAATTGGCTCTAGGCAGAAAACCATAGCTCCATTCTAGTGCTAATTGTATGACCACTGCTGGAAGTTGAGCCGACATTTGCACGGTATTACTCGAAGATGCCTGAATATAAGCAGCTAGCTAATAATAGAGCCACTCTTAACCTTCACTAAACGGCTGAACCTTCATTCAACGCTGCCGCGACTCAGGCCGTGCGTATGAGCAAGCGTCTTAGTATTTCCTCGATGACAACGAACCTGTAAGGAGCTCGTAGCGTGAGTGAGGATATTATTTCACAATAAATAAATAAGTAAATATATATATATATATATTTCGTTTGTATATTGCTCTAAGAGAACTTAATCTCTATACATGCTCTTCACATATGCCACGGGGCTCGAGCCAATGACCTCGGCCAGACCTTGGTCGGGGCGAGTACCTTAACCACTGAGCCAAACCAGCAACGAGCACAATGTTGGTGGACTGTCACTAAATACTAGTATTCAACGAACTATTAATTAGCTCCTTGAAGTAGCGCCTCGATCCAGTAATAATATGGACTTATCTTTTCATCAGCTTTTTCTAGGTAAAATATGCAGCAGCTCTGTCTCAGTATAGCAACTAGCCTGGGGCAATTTTAAGTTCAGAAAGATTCAGCTGTTATGCATCCTACCTCATCCGCCGGAGACTCCTACGCTTCGGCAGACGCTGGCTAGAACAAAGCATAAAAAACATTTGAAGGTCATAACCCTAGCCCTTACTTCAATTGGCTCGCAAATGGCTTAGCAGTTTCTAGTCCTTCGAGCCCCGCCCATCCGCCTCCCGCGTCGTCACGTGCTACGGTTTACGAAAACGAACGCTACAGTACAAGCATTTCATTTACCACAGGCTGATAGAAATAATTTCCAAAACGTGGCGATAGTTTTCAAATGGAGTGCTGAGCGCCAACATTTTTAAGATTACATTTGTGTTTCATTTATTATCTCGCGATCATCCGGCCAATTGCTGGAGCTGATGTCGCTTGCAAAGCGCAATTAATCCGACTGAGATCGTCAGTCTTTTTTTTATTTTAAAAACCTATTAACTAGGAGGAGAAGAGGTTATTTGCAATGAACGCTAAATGCTTAGCAGTTGTGCTGCAGGTGCAGTTAGTTAAAGCCATGCTTGCACTGTGAACCTTTTTTTAAGTGTCTCACGTATTTAACTGGCTTCGTTCTATAGATGCCATCAAACTAGGGTCGCTTACTTGAATCAACGCATATCTTGTGAAAAACCTCACCCTTCTACAAGCGATCCCCGTTCGGCATCCTGCGGCAGTAGTTTCTTGGCGTTCGCGAGGAACTGCAGCCTCGCTCTAAGCCAAACGGTTCTCAACGTGTGGGTCGCGACCCCTTTGGGGGTCGAACGATCCTTTCACAGGGGTCGCCTAAGACCATCGGAAAACTCACATTTCCAAATTTTGGACACAATAATTTTATGGTTGGGGGTCACCACTACGTGAGGAACTGTATGAAAGGGTGGCGACATTAGGAAGGTAAAAACCACTGCTTTAAGAGGTGGTGGTTTGTCAGTTTTCGACATCGAGAGAATGTTTGCGAGGAATGCACCCATAGCGATGTATAAGAATCAATATCGCGAGCTTGCACCATCTTATTAATGAAAACAAAAGATTTTAAGAAGAAGGACAATTATAGGCCATGCAATGTAGAGATAGCCAGCGGCGCTGCGTTGCTCATTTAGCGGTTTTATGTCCACAGAAGTTGTCATAATAGCGGTACCAGCGTATCTCTATACACAGCCAATGGCTAAATAATAATAATATTACTAATATTTATATTGTTAATTATGAGACGTCTGTGTTGAGCACTAAGAGACCAAATTTCTTTTCTAGGCACTTTACATTTGCTGGGATGGAAGCATATCACTTGGTTAGTGATAACATGCACGGTGTCGGCGCGTAAACACGCACATGCGGTAGTTCAACTGAACGTAGCAAGTTTAGCATTTTTTAAATGCTGCCTAAGTCGTGGCTAATCGTAAAATCCGTGGGGAGTGATGTCCAAGCTTCGTAAGTACACGACCTCAAGGTATGGTCTCCAAAAGATTTGAGGTTAATTATAGGCACAGGTAAGCGACTTGAGTCAGAACAGCGCTCGGTTGGATGCGAAGCCTGATTAGTAAGTATTTCGGAGAGTGAGGCCAGCACAGCACAATGCGGGACCTACAAGTGAGTAGTAGAACTGTGAAGTCGATAAGTTAAGTGATGGGGAGCCAGTTCAGGCGGTGGGGAGAGCAGAACCTAGTGCTTACGTATATCTGATATGTAAGCTCATCAACGTGGACTATGGAAGAATAAAAATTATCTGCGAACGAATGTAATTAATTTCAACTTTCGCTTGGACGAGCAGAGAAATATATAGCGTGCAAAGATACGAATGACTAAGAACTCGTCAGAGATAGAACGGCTCATTACGCGACGATGCCTTCCTGGTTTGGCTCAGGGGTAAGTGGTTCCTTTCAACGACCAGCATCACAGGCTAGAGCCCTGCAGCATGTGCACAAGTGCCAGGGTAGATAATTAGTTCTCGTTGGTTGCTATACAAATATGAACGCCTGAAAACCTTTTTAGTGAATGCTTATGTGCCTGGGAATAACATGAGTCGTGTTGCGACTTATTAGCACTTATCTCAGTGGGCGAATTAAAAGAGTAGGTGTCAACAGAAAGCGATCATCCAGTGAAACCTTTACGCATAGGGGTTGCCCCCCCCGGATCCGTTATAAGTCTACTCTTCTCACAGTTTATGCGCTTCCTCTTACCGATGTAATAGCCGAGCACACAATCTAGGCTTTTGTTTTTACGTAAGCGACACGCAGCTGTACCTATGCTTTGATCCTTACATGGATTCCAGCATCCATCATTCCACACTCTCTCAGCTCCCAAGCAACGCATTTTTTGCATTCGCACTTGAATTGAAGCAAATAAAACTCTCTGAAATTGAATGACTACAAACCGTAACTATTAACAAAGACGCGCGTTCCCGAATCGCGTGGCCGAAGTGGCTCGCCGGGAAGCATATGGACATGCCGCCTTGAAGCGGCCCGTCGGCTGCTGGCTCGTTGGCTCCGACTCTTTCAGGCTGCAGGCAGCCCTGCCGCGCCGCGTCGCGGCGCGGTCCGGCTCGGCGCGGCAGCGGTCGCCATTTCCTGTGCGCCCGCTCGACTTTACGCAGGGCTTTAGCAGCCGGACGCCGATCCGGAACGAGTGATCGAGGGCGTGTCCGAGGGCGTGTCTCGCGGCGCGTTATCCTGGCCGGCCGCGCCACCGGCTGGCGGCGCGAACGCACCGGCGTGCTCAGAGAGCGTCTCAAAATCTGGACGGAATGCTGGTGCCGCGCGTCACGCGGCACACGCATTCGAAGAAGCCGCGTGAAAGAAGCGTCCTTTGCTGAGCTCGGCAGGTTTCGGCTGCGGCCGTGTTCCCCACGCCGCGCCCAAGCTTGTGCATTCGTCGCCGACACACTCAGAGGACGTCGTCGTAGGCGCGAGCTGCGTTCGTCGTAATTGCTTCGTCAAACTCCGCCTAGGCGTCTGCGAATTCCGCCGACGATGCGAGAGCGAGACGCAGGAGCTGCTGGGCGCAGTGCCTCCGCCGACACCGCCTTAGAAAGCAGCGAAGCAGCAACTAGGCAGGAGGTTAGCAGCCGTGCAGCTGCACGCGAGTCAGTGCGGCCCAGTCGGACGGCTCGACTTGGCGAGCCAAAAGCGATCGCGATACAAATTGAGCTCCATTAGGCTTTTACATCTCGCTATTTCGGGATTAGTCTATGGAGGGCGCAGGTAGCTCGCTTTGACAACCGGACTGACCGAATACTGCCACCAAAAGTAAGAAAAGTTACAAAATACTGCCACCAAAAAGTAGAAGGTCGTCGCCGTATTGGTCCTCATGGGTTTACCTAGGCAAAGCGGAAAAAAGCTCAGCCGGAACCAGCCGCTAATGCAGAAGTGAATGGTGCAGGATATGCAAAAGTGAGCCGTGCTATTGAATCGGCCGTTTGCTAGATCAGCCAGTCTTCTACTGCCAAGATATTTATTATTCATAGACCCTGAATGGTAAATGCTAGGAGCCAGTTGTGCGATAATCCATGGTTAGGCGACATTAAAGCTGAAGCCTGACAATATTCAAGCATGCATAGTTCAAGGCTTTGTGCCAGGCGAAAGTTATGTTTTAGACATCGGTTTAGCCAATTGAAAGGCGCTGCAGGCACCCAGAGACAGTCGCTGCGCCTCGACTGGTACTCTAAGCCCGAAATCCTCCGCGTCTCTATCCAATAGACGTGTTTACCAAGATTTTGTAACTGTAACCTTAAGCTACGGACTCTCTCGATTGCCGTCGCGTTCCGCTACTTTCGGTACACCCAGATGCATTGATTGGGCTTCTGCAAGACGCTAGCCTCGACTACAAGGCTAGGAGCTACACCGGTCTCTGTCACAAGCCAGCTGAAACTAGTACCCGTACGAGAGCTGGCTATGCTTGCTGCCTAGTTCTCTCAGGACGTGTTAGCCGCTACAGCACGTATGTAACAGTAAACGCAATGACATTAGCTGATTTATCAGCATCATTTACGTAGCGACAGAAAAGCCTTAACGTCTATCGCCACTGCTGGCGGCAGTGGTCAATAAATGGTCACTAAAGAACTCGAGCCCACAACTCGGGTCGTGAAGAGCAAGCACCTGGCCCATGGGTTTAGACCAAGACGCAAATCCCGGCTACATGCAGATGCTGACAAGGTTACTCATTGTCTTTGGAGGATATTTTTACAGCGCTTATCGGCTAGGCAATAAGGCGATAGGGGACAAATGGGGAAATGAGGGAAAGAGCATTCGAAGTAATCACAGAAGCCATCGAAAAGAACCGAGCCTATTAGGAAGACCGTGACTTCCTCTTTTATTAGAGTTCACACTTTGGCGTAAACCTGAAGTACCGGCAAGTATTCGAAATTATACTTACGACCGGATCCTTTTAAGCTTGCTATCACGTTCTGGCAGCGCACCGCGATAAGTGTGGGATGCACTCCAATTTTTCTTTAGACAGTAAGGTGGAATATTAGCAAGATAATGTAAAGGCGAAGGCTTTTCATTCCCGACAATCTAAACGTTAGGTAAATTACGAGTACCCTGTTGACTTCTTCAGCTCTGTGAGTAAAAGACCGAACAGTCTGTAGCGTGCAAGAAATCGAGTGCTCATTGCCACACTTGGCAGCCGTCTGCTGGCAATGATTCCTTCGCTTCTATTGCAATCCTCGAAAAGCTACTACATACGTACGCTCGCAGTTTGATTAAGTCGTTTTAATTTTTTTTGCTTTACAAATGACTGGGAGCATGTTCAAATTCAAAGAAGGTTTACCAGTCTATGTCGGCGTCTTCCTTATTATTCAAATCTCAGCGCCATCACTCTCTCTCTCTCTAATCGTAGAGGCATTCGCCCATCTTTAGCTTACTCGTGCTCTGAACTTCAGCGCTTTCCTCTGTAGGCGATGGAAAACTGACCTGCGTTGCCAATCGCGTTTTTACTGCTTCAGCAGTTACCTTCGAAGAATTGCTACTTTAAGCCAATGTACTCACATCGCCCTCTATCACACGCCTGTGAAAACAATATATTCTGGATAGCCGGAGGATGACTTTTGGCAGCCTACAGGTCAAACGTATCGTAATCGTTGCACGGAACATGATGATTCTATAAATGCCACATGCTCCGACATTTTGCCGATCAGGGTAATGAATGCTATAAAGGTCATGCGTATTGGTGCATTGAACAGAGCAATTTAATCGAGATACTGGTTTTAGTGGTTACATTGTTGCTGCTGAATTTTGTGGCAGAAGGTGGCATGCTTGTACGGTAGCAACACAGCACCCGTGCAAGTGGATGGAGCATTGTCGAGTAGTGCGAATTCTCCTACCTATGCAAGTTGAAGCTTAAACTGTGCACGCAACTACTCAGCTTTGCGTGTAAGTCTTGAGAAGTGATACTGCTGCATGGCGAAATATTTGGGTTCCTGCACGTCGTTCGTTAAGCAGGCCATCAATTTCAAGCTCTACTAACTCAAATTTCGGGGCACCTCGTTAACTTGTCCCGTATTACACACCAGACGCACCTACTCCTCGGTTTTTCTGTCATTTCACTAGCTTCCGTGAATGATTGTTTAGCAAATTCTCAACTTCTTGTAAGCATATATGTTTAGTTTCAAGGCAGCTGAAGTCCGAATAATTTTGTCAGCTGATATAAGTATAACTTAAGCCTGACCAAATTCACGACACTAACCAACCTACACCGTGCCGAATATGCTTTGTCCAAGCGAACTATTTATAGTACATGCATGTACCAGGGTATGCACGTTGAGATCGCAACTCAATGACAATGCATTATATCAATCTGCCGTGAAGTGCTTAGAAATAAATTTAGCACTCTTACGGAGCCATAAAAGAGTTTATAATAGCTATTATTTGCTACTAAATAATCCAAAATCACTCACAAAATACATCACAAGTCGAAATTGCCTTCATCTATTGCTTGGTGACGCTACAGCTCTTTCCATTTGGCAAACAAAACACCTGGTTTTGTTGGCCAATAAATAAATTAAGATGTATGAAGCCTATAGAGCTCGTCAACGCTAGAAAGAAAAATGACGCATGCACCTTCTAACCTTGCTTCAATTGTTACACTGATACTGGCTGGGTGTGGCCGAGTTAAACTTATTATCAATGGTAAGATGAAAAAATCTACCGCAAGTAGGATTCAAAACCAAAATGCCAAGTTGAGGAATTCGTAGCTATAATAAGGGTGACGCTAGCATTTAGATGTAGATGCGGAAGGGAAATTTCATGTTATTCGTGAGCGTAAGGAGTCACGGAATGAAGTCTTGAACTTTCTAAAGTCGCCTCGATCTTGGGTTGCACGAAAGCGGTGATATATATTCTGAATTAAGAAGTCACAAGCATATTACAATTATACTTTCCGCCAACAGAGCTCTTAGCACTTATTTATTGATTGGTATAGGGTTTTCGAGCAATTAATCTATCTATCTTTCTACTAATTTCCCTCAATCAAAATAGGTGAGCTGAAATGATGCAGAAACGGTTATGTATAATATCACGAGTTCAACACCTAATGACGCCATTGTATGTTATTCTTAAGAATTAAATGATGCTACAGGTAGTCGAATTCTTTAAAGGTCTAAATGAATGATCGGGTACATTTTAGAATTCGTAACTGAGCAGAAACCATTAATTTTGGTTATTATGTTAAATTATCAGGTTTAAATGTTATTATGACATTATATGAAAGTGTTCTACTAGCCTCGAGCAAGCAAAACTTATGTAGGAAGCTTTTTCCTGTGTAATTGATTTGCTCTTACATCGAGAATGGGCTGCGTCAACAGACGCCCAGTAAATACATCTCTGTGGCTGTATGTGCACTAGTTGCTTCCAGGAGTCACTAGCTACTAGGGCTCACTGCCTGTGAACTTGATTCGCTGAGTCGTAGCAGAATTAGACGTATATTGTCACTCCCGGAAGTACATGTCGCCATCTTGCCGAGTGTCGGACTTTCTCGCTTTAGTTAGTAGAGATGCCTCGAGAACTATATGAAATTTTGCTGGCTAAGACAGGCCTCTGGTGGACCCGCTGGCTATCGGGGCCCATTCGATCAAAAAGCCAGTGTATTAAGCCAGCTGCCGAGCTTAACGTGGAGCAGTGAAAGAATGAATATCAAACAGAACCAATTCATCCACGACTTAGATATGCATGTTTGCCGTCACCTAGAAAGGAATAAAAGACTCAGTTAGAGGACAAACATCGGATTAACAAGCCTTTTGATTTGACGAAGTCAAGTATATTTATTAACTTGGCAGCATAGATCTGTCCACCGGAAGATTCCTGAAGCAAGCTTATTTCCCTGATAAGCATCTAAATATTCTGCCGTGGTACAGCCTTTAATAATGCCGAACAGCTGGAATGCAGACTGCTCTTTATAATGCGGATCCAGCTGCCGGTTGCTGCTGAGGCTTCTGCAGCAGTCGGCTGCTTCTGAAGAGGCTACCCCTCCATTTGCTGACTGCAGCTCGAGGATGCATTCTCTTTAACGCAGCACTTCCGCACATGAGGAATCCTGGCAAAAGGTAGACGGCCTAATTAGCTAAAGCATCCTAATATTACTGGCACAAAGCTGGGCTTGTAGCTTTGTTATAACTCCGTCAGCTCGTGCTCTGATATGCCGTGTATACAAAAAATATGACTGGCCCAATGCACCTCTGGGGGGGGGAGCAACGACGAGATTCGTACGGTTGGTGCTTCACTCCTAGTCTGAAGAGGTATCTCTAGTGGCAGCCGCATGACTGAACAACCATATTTCTGAACTTCTTCAGCACGACGTTCGAGTTATCGTCGAAATAGAGAACGGAAACAGAAGACAGCTTTTTCGGTGCACAGCATGCTTTCGGGACCTTCTTTGGATTGATCAAACTAACGAGAGTCTGGACGATTGCATGGTTGGTTGCGTTCATTTGTGCGTTGAGAGGGAACGAGCACTCTCCCGAGCAGTAGAACGCTGGATAGCCATCCGGTGCGATGATCCAATCCTAAAACAAAGCACTTATCTTTCAGGACTGATCTAAGTTGTTGCCCCCAGCTGACTGGTCGAAGCAGTGCGGCTCGGCAGCGGTTTAAAGAAAGCAGGAAGGGCAGACAGCAGTGGCAAACTCTTTATAAGAGATCAAAGGACTATCATTTCGAGCAGCCCATCTGCGCTTGCCAGTGTAACAATATCAATGTCGGCATGCGACCTCGCGTGCTTAGAGGCAGCCTCACCTCGAACTTGAGATGCTTGAAGCTGACATACAGACTTCGTCGCTGGCAGGTCTTGCGAAAGGATTTCTTTACGCCTAAATCAAAATGCGAACGAGCTTTGAAGTCAAGTAAACAGAAGGGCCACGTTCAGATTTCTGCTGTTGATGCCAACGCCCGCCCGCTGTGGCTCGATGCTATCTCACAGAAAACCACCTGTCGGACGTGGAGAAACGGTGCAGCAAGGACTAGTGAGTGGCTTAATAGGATTCAAGTCCAGTACTTACTTCACCAAGTCTTTCACAAAACTGCCTACCTTGTTATTCGGAAGCATAGGAATAGCTGCCACTAACGTGATTGCAAATGAACTAATAACTGTCTTACTCCTGCCTTTCAGTCGCGATTAAAACGACTGGCTCTTACGGATCACACAGGTGCGATAGAAAAGAAGCACTAAGCCGGAGCGTCGCTTAATATAATTTGCTAACCGGTGTAAGCTGAAATAAGCTGAAAAGGAGAATTTACTGCTTCTGCTGGCAGCGGGCAAGACAGAACTCCCCAGTGAGGGACTCTAACGCGAGACTCGGGTCGCGAAGAGCTAGTACCTTACCCCTAGGCAAAGGCCCAGGGGCCAACTTTAATGCTCAAATTCGGCTGGAGAACAAGCTGTCTCTGGAGTTAGCTATGCCAATGACTTTCAATCTGACGAGCCAGTCTTAAGGAAATCAACGACTATCACACGAATCGCGACGGTATTACAATCAGAAGCTTGCCCAAGATTGAATAGGTAAGGGTTCTAAATCTTCGCCTCATCTTGGTCAGCCCAATCACAAGAGCCCCAATGTGAGTTACAGAAAGCCTGCGGGCCGATATGCAATTTTTGGATTGAATCAAGGGGGAAATACCCCTCAGCGCCCTTTAATTAAGCAGGACCATCGCCGTTTCAAGTTTGGACAAATTCTGTCATGCACGAAATGCAATACTCAGCTCACCCTCATCCCAAAATGTTGGCTCTGATCCAGAACCTCCTACATCGCGTTTCATCCTCTTGGATATAATCTCTGCCGGCAGATGTAGCTTCCGATCATTTGGAGCCTTGAAGAAGGCGACCATGAAGGCTTGCTTGTCGGCTACTGGGCCTTGCCGTCCTACGATGCCAGCCCTGTGAGGCTCTATTTCGACATCTGAAAACGGAAATGACATTTACTAGGCATCGCTGCAAAAGTGCAGATGAATGATATCCCAAAAATACAAAAAAAGAAAATGTACAAGACCATTAGCCGAAGGACCGAATGCCAAAAACGCTTAGGCTCGAGCAGGAAGCTGAGAGTGAGGCCTTATTAGTCTGTTGGTCTACTGCTGGCATCTATTGAGCTACTTGGAGCACTAGACACAGGCCCGGATGCCAAGCTTATGTATGTACAGGCTTATATTTTCAAGTTCTCTAGTCAAATTCCGCTCTAGAGCGTAAATGCACGGGTTACTTTTTCTAATTACCATTTTAGGTAGGTTTCGAGCTGCAACCACACGGCCCACTGTCGTCACGAACCAGAGGGCGTAACTCTTGAAATTCATGTCAGTCTTGCCAAACGGGATTACTAGTAAGAGTCGTTCATTGCGAATTAATGCTGAAAGCTAATCAATCGCCGAATGAGCTGGAAATTTGATAGCTGATGCAAGTTAAGCAGAAGTTTAAGAAAAATGAATGACAGAATGTTGTCTGCCGTAGCCTGTGCAGGGAATTCTTAAGTCACAGCAACTAAACTGTACATATTGCATCCGTATTAGAAATATTGCCGTCACCTTCGAAAACTAGTAAACTGGCCTTAGGCACAAAGATGTTGCTACACGAAGACATTTAGTTTAATACATCTAAGATACGATAATGCATTTTCAAATCGGCTGACTACGCTCGAGGGTAAGATGCTGAGCGCTCACTGCTAAAAAACCAAACTATGTCGATCTCCTTGGCCTGCTCATAGAGCGCCTCGAGTGACGGGCATCTATGGATTTCCAATTGGTGGACTTGAGCCACAGGGTTGCGACGGCTCAGCTGAACCTCAAGTAGGTTCTAGCTGTCCTCTAGGTTCTATCAAAGTTATTTGCTTTCTTGAATCATCCCTCTATGGCTATTATGAGAAATAAGTCTTGGCAGAAAAGAAATGACAGAATTACTAGTACGTAATTATCTCATACAGGTAATACCAAACAGGTAAACAGGTAAAGCAGTAAATCTGAAACAGGTATGTTATGCAAGACTTGGGAGTTTCACAGGTTACTTTTCAACCTATATCAAATAACGCAACGTTCACATGAAGCTTTTACAATCAGGAAGGCTAGTTAAAATTTGACTGCTGTGTATGCTTTCTAAATCAAAAGCTACTGTCCGAAGTAAAAGTTCAAGGATTTGCTCATATAAATTTGGCCCCGAGCACTCTGCAAGTCCAGCAGCTAGAATATAATGATCGGCCAATCCAGCAGTCATTGGCTTGTTTCGCATGCTAAAGCATCATGGAGCTTCGGAAATCAGCGCCTAGGAGTCGCTAGAGAACTAGTGAAAATGCTCCAGGCTGTCGGAAAACGGCAGCTAGCAATGAGCCTTGCCCTTACATGGATAGAGGGCCTTGACCTTACTGTACCATCTTGTTTCGGCAGCCAGTGTACATGCATGAAAGAGGGAAGAGACAAGCCAGCTGCCCTGATAAGGAAGCCATTAATAATAATTAAATTAGGCGTCTGGTATGGTCGGATGGTTGCACCCTTAATTGAAAGGGGCAGTTCATGTTAATAGTCTGGGCTTGGCGATCGCAGCAAGAACTGAAAGTGGCTGAATCACTTGGTATGGCTGAGAGCCTTCCCTTTCGAATGCCTCCTTTGCCCAGATGGTAGTTTGGTGCCTTGGATGCTTTCATCGGCGTTCAAACTCGTAGTCGCACCTGAGACAGATACGTCGCAGCTAGTTTTCAGCGAAATTCCTAAGGAAATCAGCCGCAGACACCCCTCTGGGGACTCCTATTGGTTAGATTGCTATATGTCAGGCATATATATATATATATATATATATATATATATATATATATATATATATATATATAAATATATATGTATATATAAATATAAATATATATATATATATATATATATATATATATATATATATATATATATATATATGTGTATATATATAATATATATATATTTTTTTCCCACTCCGGCTGTTTGCTTGTGATTGCAGGTAAGGTTGGCGATCTCCCAAAAAAGCTTGTTCCTCACAGAAAATATATTGTCAATTGCACCCAGTCAACCAGACAAGGTGCTAAGCTGATCCTACAATTATGGTCATCATCAGTCGATTTGTGAGTTTGGCACTAGGCACAAATCATCCTGCCTGAAGTCTTCTAATATCTCGGTAATAATTCATAGGCATATCCTTTCAATGGCAATCTATGAGTACACATGTATACTAGATGCTTAGACCATTAAACATTAACCAATCTGTTAGCGTCCACGAATAAACGATATATTGCACGTTTGCAGTAGCGAAAAAAAAGGAACTGGTCAACCACGAACTTAGTAACATTGCTCAAGCCATACTTGCCTTCTGTTATCCAGGCTCAATATGGCGTCCAAGGTTATCGTAGGAACAGCTATCTCTTTTCGTATGGGCCAAAGAATTTCCATTGGTGTTAAATATTACCTATTATTCATGCATGCATGTCAGCATCAATTGCTTTCTGAGAACCTCAAGAATTCAGTAGACCGAGAAATTGAGCTACGATAAGGTGCTTAACCTGATGGGACATATTGTTCAGGTTGCAAAAGCTTAAGGTCATCTGTAAGCAAACTCTTAGCATTGGACATCATTTCTACCAATAAGGCCAATTGTAGCTGTCTTAGACTATAGTGAGCATTAGGCGAATGTGATTGCTAAAGCAGTAATCATTTTAGTCTATGCAGCTTTTGTTATGCTCTAGCATAATAAATTGTTTAGCCCACCGGCCGGCCAGTCTAATAATAACAATAATAATAATAACAATGCACTTGATAAAACGCCCTCAGAGAACTCAATTTCTTCCTAGGCGCTTTACTAGTTAGCTTTACAGCCCCGATTGTTTTCCACCTTACCGTAGTAGTTGTTGTAGACCTTCATGAGTAGGCCACTATTTTCTGACTTTGTAAGCCATGCTGCCAAGGCTTCGGTTACGTTGAATACAAGCCAGCCATCATAGGAGGAGTTCACAGCAATGCTGTCCAGAAAGTATATTCCATGTCTATAACAAGCAACGCACTAGAATGCAGAATGCTCTTGTGGAAGAAAAGTTCACACAGAGGAAACTAGACTTAAGCAACAGTCATCGGCAGAACGAGCACCCGCTAGTCTAATGCTGAAAGTCAAAGAGCTTGCTGTCACGTGGCATCTATTTCTTTAGGTTGTTTCTTGATTGAACGACGTTTTGTCGGCAATACACTAATGAATCACATTACCGGCACTAGCACGATAGAAGAAATTCCAAATATCGAATCCACTACAGCTTACTTGCATGCTCTCAATCCAAACCTCCCATCCGAATTCCATCGAACTAATTGGCCGATGAGTAGTGCTAGTAAGTCATTCTTAATCAAGTCAAGCATTGAAGTCTCTCTAGAAATACCTCACACACCTGTTTACAGAGAAGCGGTTTGACACTGAGTCTTTGTGGCTAGGCAATTACAAGTTTAACTAGCTGTGAGCTGCCTAGGTGTCGCCATTTGGAAGTTGTTTCATATAACCTCATCAACATTAATTGTATGCAACGAAAACACCGACAGGAACAGAAGCACTGCACTAAAATGATTTTGACCTGCTCAGCTTACCGTAATTAAATAAACAATGCTGCCTGCTCAAGTGTCTAACCACGTCTGCCAAGCTTACACTCAAAGGCAACAGCATAGGTGAATTATTAGCATCTCAACACTCAATTTAAAATTGCAAAAGTACTCATCCGTTCATTAAGTACAGTGGGATTCGGCTCAAAAGTAGAAATTTAAAGCCGAGGTTTTAAATTCCTTGGTTGAGCTCCAATTGGAAAGTAGCATTGACAACTAAATCGGCTCAGCAATGCACGTGCAACTATTAAGTTTCAAGATTGTTCACGCTCTACGCGTAAGTCATATCGGTTCTCAGTCGTACGCTAAGAATCCTCCAGTCGCTGCATACTTTGAAATTACTGTAGTGCATCACATCACGCTAGCTGAGCCTTCAACATAGAGCTCAATGTTTTGACACGCCAAGAACTTCCACAAATGAAATGAGCCTAAAAAAGTGTTGAATATTTTATTAATCACTAAGTCCGGTTGAAAGAGAAGATACTTGTGAGGAAATGTTGGGAAAAGTTCGCAAAATAGGGTACACATAAACTTTTGCCAATTAAAAGACAAACTAGTCATAAATGCAATCCCAAGTATTGGTTGTTGACAGATGACCAGGCTATGATGAATACAATTATTTTCTAAGGCCTATTTACACCGGAAGTAGTATATCGAGCTGAAAAAATAACTTTCCTCAAAAAATAAAATCTCCCATACACCATTTTCGTGGTGAACTTCGTAGAAATAACGAAAAGATCAAACGTCGGCTACACTGGGACATCGTGTAGCAGCAATTAATTATAGCAATAAATATGAGTAATAATAAGTAAAAAATTGTATAGAAATCCAAAAGATCTTCAAAACTTTCAAAGGACTTTAAATGTGCTGGAAAAGAAGCCTGTCGAAGGAGTCAAACCAGTTGGCTGCGTAGTCTAGGGCCAACTCAGACGTAAGTTTCTACTTCTTCAAGTAAGAGTATGTGCTAGCCTTGCCACGTCCTCCCGACTACCCAGAAGTTTGATGGCATTATTTCTTTTTCCTAAGACTAAAGGTCGATTGACTTACATCAGTCGCCGATGTCCAAAACGAAACAGGAGAGAAGAAGTGAAATATAATTGGCAGTGCATTTCCACATATTCGTCTATACAGTGGAATGCAAAGTGCTTACAGGACCATTTGAGAACGAGCCAGTCTTAGCTTTTAAAAGTACCTACCTGATGAGGGTTTTATCTCTAGGAATTAACAATTTACACATCCCATACAATATCAGCAGTTCGGACAAAGAAAAATATGTAGGCAGTCTTCACTGCAAAAACGAGGACCCCTTTAAAAGCACGAGTGTTTTAAAATTGATACATGCAAACGATATGACATCTATTTTAATAGTCACTTCTTCAAAACCACGAGTGTGCTAAAATGAACATGTGCAACGATGTGACATCTATTGCAATGACTATCCGGTTTTAAAAATTATTCACGATCGTATGCAGAGGATCTTAGTAAAATAGAGCAAGACCTGAAAGATTTTTATGTAGGGGCACAGCTCACAGCTCCTAAAAACTAATAGCTCATGATCTTAGTTTTTATTCAACAAGAACTGGGCAGTTGCCCATAAACTTAAGTTAGGGCACATCTTCGTCATTGGTGAGGCTAGGTAGGCGTAGGAATAGTTGCTGCCCAGTTCGCTGCTCCACTATTATAAGGGGATAGCGAAAAAGCACGCCCTGAACCGCTGGCTCAGCCACTGAGATCATATACACCTTCATATTTACATGAATGCAGGCCCTATATACCGATGTACTTGGTGGTGTGATAGCATACAGGCACTCTGAATTTATGTACCCTCAAGGTACGCGTACACACACACACATATATATTTATCTATATCTATCTATCTATCTATCTATCTACCTATCTATCTTTCTATATATATATATATATATATATATATATATATATATATATATATATATATATATATATATATATATAAAGTTTACGGGTGTTTAAGTGATTGTCCTAACTAGTTCCTATGCACTCTGGTGAGTGGCTGTACTTTTGCACTGTCAAGCTCGCTGAAGATAGAGTTTCGTATCATAAACATTTCAAGTGCCTCTCCATGCCCACATGGAATGCTGCTGCCATCCGTTGAACCTTACTTTAACCAATCTGATTTGTCTGACGTCAGTACACATTCCTTTTTTTGGCTACAACTGCAGAAAACAGCCTGAAATATCGGATTCTTAGTCCATGATATTATCCGCATCTCTACCAAGGTCTGTAGCAGCAATCCTAAACGCGACCGGTCACAAGTTTGTTAGCCGGTCAGTGGGTTACATTGTGTGCAATTTTGCACAAACCTTTTCTCCAAACGCACATGAACATGATTTCTTGGTAGTGATTAATACCGTCATTGCAGGCAGGTACCGAAGAACTCCGCTCCTCATGCATATCATATCGGATTAGTATTGGCAAGCTAGACGGTAAGCATTTAGGAGTCATTTACGGATCCATAAGCTGTATCAGTGCACCAAATGATGGCAAAGTCAAGCTCATTGGAGGGCAGACAGAAAACACCAAACGCCGAATAATAATCTCGATTACAAGCTGCCACATAATTGCTATAGCAGGCCCAGATGGAGCCAGAAGTGGAGAAATCTACCTTCCCTTCTGCAGACAGCCTCATTTAAATAGCGTCGGGAACAGCCAGTACTTTACCTCCTGTGCTATCACGGCCCAGTAGATAGGTGACATGGGGGAAATATGGCTAATGTAAGATCGAGCAAGTTTCACGAGATCCCAGGTAAGTTTACAAGCCATCCATCAAGTAAATAAATAGTATCAGCCTCTACCTTCCTGTTGGTAGTCTCAAGACTCTATATATGTTTACTCTAAAGTTCTCCAGCTGCTGCTGCTGCTCTCTTTTGCCTTGCTTGTACACCCTCAGCTCGGCTTCCTGCAGAACGTCAGTGGGCCGCACCTCTCTCACGTCAAAATAATATCTCTTGTCGTCATCTTTCTCGATACCTCCTCGGGATGTCTTCACCCCTGCAAAGGTAAACAAGGATGACAGAGGAACAGAAGCTAAAGAATATACCTCTTCCAAAACATACCGAAGAAGCTTTTAATATGCCCATATATAGAGTTTATGCAAACATATGCACACACACACACACACACACACACACACACACACACACACACGCACACACACACACACACATATATATATATATATATATATATATATATATATATATATATATATATATATATATATATATATATATATATATATATATATATACATGCATGTGCACAAAAGGGCTTTGCTGTATATCCACCAGACGCTACGGCGGATACACACACACACACACTCACACTAACACACACACACACACACACACACACACACACACACACGTATATTTGATGCTTATACACGTATTTAATAGGGATTCCGATTCCTAAACATGGGAACACGTTCATGCACACTTAACCTCAACCGAGAATACTTACCAGCTGAGCTGATTCGTTGTCTCCTTGAGGTGGGCGCCCCTCCACCTGAGCCGAACCAGAAATGATGCCAGAAGGCTCAGGTGGAGGGGGATACGCCTAGTTTTAATTTTGCATCTCAAGAGAAGAAATTTTTCGCTGATTCAACAGCCTCATTTATGTAGCGGCAGAAGAGCCTTTGCGGCTATCACCACCGCTCAAAGTGTGGCCAATAAAGAACTTCTAACTCCAGGACTTGAACCTATGAGCTTGGCAGTAAAGTGTGAGACGTTATATATAGACTAAGATCCAGGGGCACACATTTCATAGTGGATTGGTTGCAGAGCCATTGCTCTCTTTCACAGGCAAGGATCTCTGCGATTGAACTCCGTAAAAGAAGAAGAGCTTCATCAGGCCGACGGGAGGCAGAGAAGATAGTTCCAGCTCACCCTGCGTGTCTGTCCCTTGTTCGCCACTAAACAGACCGATGACGGTCAGGCTTGGCTGACCAATACTGGACCGACACCATAGATTCGCAAGCAATTAAGTTTGGGGGCCAGTGCAGCCTGGCCGACATAAAAGATGGTCAGGAAATTAATTGATGGCCAGAAGCTGCCGAGCTTGCGTAATAGCCTTCAAGTATTAACGTCACATTTGCAGCTCTCTTAGTATACCGTTTTGGACTCCTCTCATGCGTCTAATGTAATGTAATGTTTTCTCCATCCGTAACTCCACAAAGACTATATGTGTGCTATGCAGAAGAGTCGTCTTTAGCACACCGAAAGCCTGGGCGGCTTACGGTGTGCATTCGGTAGCCAATATAGGTCTAGTGCAAATTCTCAAGAGCTGATCTCAGTATTCTTTATTTACATCCTAAGGCCTCCAGCCCATAACCAAATTCCATATATTTATATAAGATGCTTTACGACCATTTATATACTAGACACACTTTCGCGCATGCGATTACAGCCTCGGATAAGATTTAGTCCTCTTTGGATCAATTATCGGTATGCTTCACCTGACTTTCAGAAATTAAAGGGCAATCGCAAGTAGAAAATGAACTAAATTCGATAGACTGGAAGACATTTTTACCGTAAGCACTTGGAGCTGCAGTACGGTCTAGCAGAGGAGGTATCATACTGAAATGTTAGCAACAAAATTGCAATACCGTACAGAACAATGGTCGAACCTAGACGAGTTGGCCAACAAGACAGATTGAGTCTAGGGTTCGTAGGCAATGGTCCGAAGTCAGACCGAAATGCTTCCTGCTTTTAAGTCAACGAACTATGACAGCTGCCTTAGGTCTCTCGAAGCAAAAAAGTGTAGCTTGCCAGCCATGTCTACGAGACAGCTAGCCGGCTTGACTTCCCTGGAATAGTGACCGAGCTTGGCCAGTGGACTCAACGAGTCTGCCACATGAGAGCCCATATCCAGCCTGCCCATCCTCCGAGCTTGACCGAGTACTAGACTCTGAAGCTACGACTAGTCGTCAAAGGGTCGACCGAGCTTTCTTTACGTAGCCGTCGGTCGCAGCCACAAGTTGAGTGGAGCACAATCACACGCACAATGGGGGGCTTGTAGCACTGTGTGCTACAAGCCAAGAGAACATAGGTGACGCCTAGAAGCCAACGGGCAAACAAAGCATCCTTTACAAAGCTAATTATGTTTCCTTACCACGAAGATATGTGAATGGGAGCAGACGGCGATGTAATACTGGGCATTGAGGACAAGCTGGCGCCACGAACCTACGATGGACGATGTGCTATTTTCTCTGGCAGGCAAATGGATTGTCAATATTTCGCTCCGGTAAAGGTCGCCGGACTTTAGCCGCCCTGATGTTCCTGCACTAACTCAGTGATTCATAGAGAGTGCTTGTCGTCGCTGAGGCTGCCAGTCGATCTTATGAGCTGCAGCCTTCGACTATCTGGCTCAGCAACCAGCAAATCAGTCTGTGGCTCCAATTTCTGGCGACCTGTTTTAGAGGAG